>JAXQGY010000333.1:0-178657 GCA_037040535.1 Talaromyces sp. P118-02
ATGTAATCCAGGACCCCACTTTCGGCTCGCTTGGCTCGCACGACGCTAAAAAACAACCCAACCCATCTGTAACCACGGACGGACCAGCTGTCGACACCGGATAATTATTCCACCGACATTCCGCCCCCATTTTATAAGGAGGTCTGAGCGTTGCAAGTATTTTACATTTCTACTAAAATCTGTTACCGAAACTTTTTCTTTCCTAAAAAAAACTTTCCACAAAATTATTTCGAAAGTACTTCTATATTATTTTAAAATCATTTTACAAGATATTAGTTTCCCAGTATTTTGGAATCACTTCACAAACCTTTTCATACTCTGGCAGGGTAAGACGACTAGCAGAAACATCCGCAACATATGCCACGTAAGCAGCCTATCAATTCATTAACGATTTCAGATCAATTCAAAATCATTTAAAGCATGAAAAAGCTTCAAAAATGATTCTCAAATGATTGACAATCACTTATACACTGTTTGAGGAAAACAGGAGCCATCATCAAGGTAATAGTAGTGGTAGAGAGAAAAAAAACAAAAGATCTATAATTGTTCTAAAAATAATTTGTTTTAATAGGGCGGGGCAACGCACAGACCAGCTGCCGAAACTGGCGCCCGCCCAGTTTCGACAGGTGCCCTGACCGCTACCCAGCTCAACTGTACGCTGTAATTACATACACTGTACATACGTAGTACTACATCCAAAATGTCTATACAAAAAAAAGGCAATCCAAAGGATATAAATAGAATACACAACTAAGCAGATGGCCCAGCAGTCCACTTTTTAAACGCGTCAACGAAGCTGGGTTCCTTTTGGCTAAAAGTAGTATACGGAAACGAAGCATCCGCGATAGGGATCATGGATGGCCGGCCGTGGGCGCACTGGAAAGGAAAAGCGCAGCGCGCAAGACGCATGACCAAATTCTGGCATTCGTCGCGCGACAAGCTGTCGTTGAACATGATGGAGCTTCGGCACGCGCGTGAATTGAGTAAGTCGATGATTGTCTCCGGGCATCCGGCAATCAGGTCAAGCCAAGGAAAGGAAGACAATGAATTTGTTGTAGATGCGGTCTGGGACGAGCGGATAGGAGGAATTCTCTCGCCGGCTCGGCTCCATGTTTCTTTTCTGAGTAGGTCGGCCAGCAGGGTTGGCTCTAGCCTGCATCTTTCTGCAATTCCGATGGGAAGGGTGTCTACTAAAAGCGACGGTTTCTCTTTGGTCGTCTTGACGATTTGGTAATGGCATCCCCAAGAGGCAAAGAACCTTGAGTAGGCAGAAAAAACCTGGGTTTCCTGCTCTTCAATATCAACACGCAACGGCGTAGAAAACTCGTATATACGGATAGACGACTTTCGGGTAGCACCGTCTTGGGATTTTTCTATTGTAAACATCTCAGAGAATAGCTGTTCCAAACGACATCTTTCGTCTGCTGCATGTTGGTCGACAAGCACCAAAGT
Organism: Talaromyces sp. P118-02; assembly: GCA_037040535.1. NCBI lineage: Eukaryota > Fungi > Ascomycota > Eurotiomycetes > Eurotiales > Trichocomaceae > Talaromyces > Talaromyces sp. P118-02. The sequence continues at coordinate 1,453 of JAXQGY010000333.1, forward strand.
GCCTTGGGAGGCATGTTTCTCGTCAACTGGAACCCTAATGAGGATGAATTTGCGGTCAACCTGACCCAAAACGCATGCCTTTGCAAGACTGCTCTTGGAAAGTTTATTGTTGCCTCTGCCCAAGTTATTTTCATTGCTAATGTCTCGCAAGAAATGATTTGCAGCTCGATGCTCGTCATGGGATACACAATCGGTCGATAATATTGGAGTCTCTGGGCGCGGAAACACGGGATTTACCCAGTCACGCATGATAGAGTCCAACCAAACTGATCGATCTCGTGCTGGGGCTGATTTTGGACGAATGGCTATGTTTTGGAGGCGATTACTGGTCAAGCATGCCGAACGGGGGCGACTGCTCTGCTGGGTCTTTGGCAAGCATTGTCCGGTTCGCGAGTTGACAAGTACTGTATCATTTGTACTGGGCTCAGTCCATGAAATGATATTGTCTGCAGTTTGATCCCATGAGTTGGAGTCTAATTCGTTTTGCCGATTCCCAGTTTGCAATGTACGACGAGAAGAGGTACACCGGAAATGAGATGAGTTTATGTCCACAAGATTCATCTCTGAAGGAGGCTTTGCCATACTGCTGCTCGCAGTTCTAGGCTGATTGCTAAATAAATCACCGTACGCCTGAGCGTCCGCCGATTTGACTCTGGACCAACTGCTAAAGCTCCTGGATTCTTTGATGGCTTGCTTCTTCGAGGTCGACGTTGAACTTTGAATAGGTGGCTGCGTGTGCCTTTTCTTTCGTGGTCGATAGTGATGCTGCTGTAAGAATTGACAAAACATAGCATCCAGCACGTTGACAAGGTGCTGCAGAGTGCGATCTGACTCAATCGCTCTCTCATCATGGTCTGGTATTTTCCAAGAAGCGCTGGCTCCGATCCGTATATAAAACATAGGCCACCGCGTGCCTACTCTTGACGCACTTTTTAATGAAACATCGTTGCTTTCCACCTCGGGGAGCGAGTTGGCTGCATCACTCGAACCAAAGTTAGAGGCGGCAAAAACTTGGTTGACTTTGTTATATAGAATGTTTGCACTGCTATGTGTAGTGAACAAAGGATCGTTTCCAATTGAGATGAACTGGTTTAGCCTGGTAGGGCTAGGGGAGAGCGAGACGTATGCCTCAATAGACAAATCCGGAGTATTTGCAGACATGTTGACCCATTGCCCCGTTCTGGTGGATGCTACCAGGCCTGATTGAACAAAAATCATCTGTAGACGGGTGGTGTTAAATGTTGATATCTCGTCCGCGGCTGCCGGTATTCGGATGTTCATGATTCGAGTTTTCTCGCTATCGGAGATGCGTAGTTTTTGCAGACGCTCGTTAGGCAAAATGATTGCCACTAGCATTCGTTTCAATTCGTCCCACTCCTTATCAAGATCCTCTGGTCTCTGAAGAGTCGACGCGCGGTGTTTGAGACGGACAGGCATATTGCCGAACAAGTTATTCACAGTGACTTTGGTACCATTGTTTCCGCTGATAGTCTGATGCGAGGGAGCAGGGACCAATCGAGAGATAACCTCGGAGTGGTGAAAGGAAATAGTGTTTGCTCGAGACTGCCCATGATGCCGCGAAGTGATTGTCAGGAGAGACATGGAAGCCAGTGCTGCTAGGAATAGCCCTTTGCAGCCATAGGCTGACTGTCGACCAGCCTTGGATGTATCTTGACGGCTATCAGCAGTGCCCAAAAGAGACAGCAACAAAACTTACTATGTGCTTGGGCCAGTCCACTGCCTTCTTCAAACTCGGTCGGCGGAATGCCATGGCCGTCGTCTTGCACAATGAGGCCGCCTCTTCTGAAGTCGACAATGATGGTGATGGACTGGGCGTCGGCGTCTAATGCGTTTTTCACTAATTCCAACGCAACCTCATTCAGATGCGTAATTCGCACAGACGAGCGAATCTTGGCTGCAACTTCAGGCGGCAGCGGCCTGATCGGCATGTCACTGTTCGACATGGCGCTCATACAGTCTTTGTTCGTGCCGCAGGCTCACATATGGTTCCGCAGTCTAAATGTAATGGGCGTGAACCTATGCCGAATCGCTCAGGCACCTGATAGCTGTCCCAGGTATTGGTCATCGTGGGGGTGGGAAGAGAATGATATCAGATGTACTCCTTCACTGCAGCAGTCTGATGTCGGAGCGTTCTTGCTGTCGATCAGCAAAATGGCGAGCTTAGAAGGGCACGATAATCATGGCGGCCATCTATCACTTTCCTCGCCTGGAGCTGATGGTAAAATGCAGAGCTGGTAGGAGGTTGAACTTGGCTAGCCAGTTGTGGTACCTCTAAGAAACTAAGTGGAGCTGCCAGATCGAATCGACCCAAACATCCGAGTGGGCCTCGCAGTTGATGTTGGGCACGGAGGACAGAGGCCTGAGATCGTAGTTCACGCCGATACTGGCACCGTAGACCTCTGTGTGTTTCAATGTTTGATGTGAGAAAATGCGACGGCCAGGCAAAGATGTTTCTCGGGCAAGCGCAGGAACTGATCTGCGGCGCCTCAGGCAGGCAGGGGTGGGCGGCGGCTCACTAGCGGCATGTGCTCCGTAGCTAGGCAGGTGCTAAGCATAACCCACAGCCTAACTAATCTCCGTACTACCATCATCCCCTATGACAGAAACACTTCAAACCACCCTGTACAGCCTCAACGGTCTTTTCCTAGCTTTTACCTCACGACGATAATTTTCTCCCACGAAGATAACGCATCTGTCACCCACTCCGGCGCAGTCCGCCACCACCAACCACTAGTCACTCGTTGTCGCAACCAAACATCCCAACCAAACATCTCCAAACCCACCTTGGGCAAGCATTGGTTGCTATCGCAAAGCACTCCCAGCAAGAGCAGGCAATCTACTCGACCCAGAAATTACATAGTGAAGGGAAATTTGTGGAGAATGGCCATGGCCGAAACTTCAAATCCCAGTGGTGAGTGCCTCAACGCAGGCTGGACTGCAGTAACTGACATCTACGTGGAAAGATCGCCATAGTCGCCGCAAGCCATTCACCAGCTGGGTGAAACGTTTAACCAATCGGAAACACTCATCGTCAGATTCTCCGTCAAGCAGAACGTCCGGAAAGCAAAGCAGCAAGGGCAAGAGACAACAGAATGGAGTCCAGAACAACCCGTATCCGCTGTCGGGCAATCCTGGACGACTTGGATCGGCGCATAGCTACAATGACACGGTCTCATACACCGAGTCGAGTATGCAGAACCCCGAGCAACGGTCAAGCCAACAGTCGCTCCGCATCTCCGTTTCCGAGCACAATATTGTAGGGAACAGCGCAAAGTCGACTGCTCCTACGCTGTCCACCAACGGCGACACAACACGTTCCGAGACTGGCTACTCCAAGGCTGGCACAATGGCAACAGGCCATGGTGGGGGGACAGGAGGAGGAGAGGGGAGCACGTTCTCATCGCCTGCTCCGTCGGTGCGCTCGTTGACCACAACCTTGACAACCGTACAGTCTACCGCACCCTCGACTCAAATATATGGAGCTTACAACAATCAGGCGCACAATGGATCGAGCGTCCCGCACGTGAACAACAACGCCAACCAGCAAGTTCATTTTTCGCACCAATTCCCACCCTCCCCTGCGTCTGCTGTGCCACCGCATCTGGCTCCCAATGGCCAACCAACCACATACAGTTCGGCAACAGCTAATAGTCTTCTCACCGACAACGCGTCCATACTCACTCTCGCCTCGTCCTCGAAACGTCGGCGCAGAAACTCTCTCGACACCAACGCCTCAGTACGAGCACTGGCGCCTTCGTCCGTTTTCGGTGGCAGCCGTGAGAGTCTACCGCTGAGCGTGCTCAGCGCTAACGTTGGCGAAGCATCCAACGCCTCAGTCTCCAATGTTCCCGGTGTGCTCAGCCGTCAAAGCCTCGGAAGACTGGCTAGCGCAGAGCGAATAAGCGTCTACTCATCGTCTGGCGCTGCTCCGCTTGTTGCTGGCGGCGATCGGGGCAGTCTGATAGCTAGCAAGCAAGGCGACAACGGCAGTATCCGCAGTGGCATACACAGCCATACACGAAACGATAGCACCGCCGGCAGCACTACAGGAATCACGCCGCCTACAAGCGCATTCCCTACCAGCAACAACAACACTACCACCACAACCACGCCCACGGGCTCAATTGCGATGCCAGGTCGAATCAGCCGCCGCAGCTCCACATGGGGCGAGATATCTGGTGAGGGCGAAGAAGACGCTCCTCCGCAAACTGAGCAACAGGGGGATGATAACAAGACAGAGGGCAACACGACCTCTTCGTCTTCCAAGGAAATCCTATCGGAGGGAAAAGAAAATGAAAAGGTCTTGACTGGATTTGTGTGAATGTGAATGCTTTTTTTTGTTTCGTCATGTTATGTTTATGTTTTAATGCGGGCGAAGGGAGCATTGTCTCTCCTGTTTTTTTCTTCTTTTCAGTCAGCATTATGAATATGGCGGTGGGTGGGTGGATGGATGGATGGATAACCGGTAGGACAGAGTCAAGGGGAACCAAGGATAAATTAACTGGAGCATTGGGCAATTGTCTAGAAGTAAAGTAATACAGTGCCTGACATCTTGAGTCTACATACCAGAACCTTTTTGACTACGAATCAACCAAAGGAAAATCTAAATACATTATTGATTATTAATATTATCAAAAACCCCCCTTTATCAACGGAACAATCTCCTCCTCCGTCCCCAACCCAGCCATTCTCGACCTATTCTTCAAAACACCAAACATAACCTTCAAATCCTTCAAATCGTCCGGCACATTCTCCCTCCCTCCCAAGCACCCCTTTGCCGCCAAATCCCCGAGTCGATCACTGCCTCTGGTCGTACAGAGCGTCTGAAAAAGGCCGCCCGTACTCGCCGAAATCCCATTACTAACCAGCGCAAGACCGCCGGCAATGATGAAGAAGGCGGAGATGAGAAGGGCAAGAAAGTATGGCAAGATCAGGCGCGTGCCGTTGCTGAAGGAATATACGTTTACGCCGGTGGACTGGGTGACGTTGGTGCGCGTTGTGGTTTGGTTGAGAGAGAGCATTGATATGGTGATGTTTTGTAATAGGTTTTGCATTTTCGCGGCACTGATGTCAAAAACCGGCGCGGTTGCAGGGCCGCCAGAGTACAGCTCTGAGAGTTCTATAATTGTATTTGCGGGTTGTCGAGCATGCAGAACTTGAAAGGTTAGTCTATTCTTCAGTATGGAACTCCAGTAGAAACTCACATAAACGATCTATATACCCTGAAAACGCATCAACAAGGGTATCCTGAATCGCCGCAATGTTCATTCTCCTGTTGATATCTGTTATATTCCCGCCCTCCAGGCTGACCGAAGACGAATTCACTTCAGGCCCGCCATTTATAGGTTGCAGACCGTAATCGTCGTAGAAATGCGACGCATTCAATTTTGTAATATGTTGGACGTTTGTCGTCGTAACGGTTTGCTCGCCGTTCAGATATCCGATATCAAACGAATACAGAGCTTCGTAAGCGGTGCAACTCAAATTCTGATAACCTCCGGTAGGGCTGCTTGACCACTGTAATTCGAAAACGAATTCCCAGGATGGAGATGTCAGAGCACGACTATTCTGGGACGCGAGATAGACGTATTTGAATGTGTCGTACTGTGGATATGTGGTATTGACCCAACTAGCAAGATCTGGCGAGACGGTATCACTGCATTGAAAACTTGGGCCTGAGATATCGATTGAATATGAGCAGTTCTGTCCACATGGCGATGGCGATGTGATGTAGCTTCCTGCCAGAATCGCTTGTCTGGCGACTCTGGAAGCTTTATTGCTGGGAGACCTGCGACAATTAGATCCATTTAGGTCAATTTGAAAATAAAACATACCCATAATTCCCCAGGTTATCCGCCGCCCAGAGTGCATTCGCCAGCATCCCTTGATACGTATTATTCCCTATAAACCCCGGATCGACCACCGGCACCAACTGCTCCTCAACAGTCGTAAACATCCTCGATTCCACCGTCAACGCACCGGGCGGAAAGATCATGGCGATGGGCAGACACCAAAACACAAGCGCACAGAGAAACGGGACGGGGGTACGCGAAATGAGATTTACGCAGCCCAGCTGGAGCGGGTTTCCCAGTATTGACAACAATCTATCCAGATCGGACAGTCTCATGGGTTTCTGACGGAGGAGTCTCCAGACGATTTGAATGAATGAAATGCCGAGTGAAGCGGCCAGAAACATGCGGAATCCGTTCACAAATACAAGCGACAGAGCAGTGACATAGGGCTGGTCGATGGTTTGGTCGACGCGGCGTTCGTTGAGCCAGCGACAGAGGCCGAGATGGGCGGTGGCCAGCGTCACAGCTGAAAAGTCAGTATAAAATCTAACATATTGCAATCTAAAATATTGTAAAAAAAGATCTTACCCATTAAAAAACAGGTAATCATCGCGCCTGGCGTCACCCATCCGATGGTCCAGCGAGTCGAGATAGGCTGCTCCTCTGTTTCTGTGGGTGAATCCAGCGGAGCATCTCTCTTTTCGTCGAGCTTTTCATTTTCCAAGTCGAAATCCACATCAAAGACCTCTAGCTGGTCTGCTAGAGAGTACAGATGGGAGGCCATGCTGGACTTTGTGGTAATCACTACAGACGACTGAGGACATCGACGGCTGTTTATGAGGTGTTGTATTAGGGCAAAGCGGCTGGACTAAGACATGCAGCTAAGGATACGCAAACAAAGAAAGAAATTAAGTCCGATCGGAGATTCAGATGTACTACCGAATCGAGAAGCTTGCATAAACCCCCTCAATAGCCCTTGTCATAGTGCATGTAGCAATGTACTTTTAACTAGTAGGTCAGTGGCTGTGTAGTTAGTGAAATGAGACATGTGCAATTTGACCTCGCAATGATGATAATCGATAGTTTCGCAGTATCGAGTGTGACAAATTCACTGATAATGGGTTACAAGGTCGCCTACCAGCCTGCAACTTTTTTTTCAAAAAAAAAAAAAAAATCTTTAGATCTAGACAAAATCGGGTTAAGGGGACTTAGTAGCCATGGCGCAGAACGAGACAGCGACCTCCAGAAAGAATGGCTTCAATCCTGCAGTGTTCTTTACAGTATCAGCAATAATGAAACGGCTCGATCTTTGGTATTTTCACCTGACGTCGTGACAGTCATAATTCGAGATGGTAAGCTTAATGCTCCTTAGCTGCCCCATAGTGGAGTATGAGATCATGGTGTTTCAGTGTCGCCTGTGGGAATTCAGAGCAGGCCAAGTTGGCTCGCAGACTTGTACGTACTGATTTCTAGATGCTTTTTGACATGATCATGGTAAAAAAGTAAAATAAAGTAAATGCGTAAAATCGACGTCTACCTCCCAACACTAAACACCCACCACCGGTTGACCCCCGAACCCCCAAGGAATAATTACATGTAGAAACAAAAAACATCATTAACGGTATCACATCTATGTAACAAAAAAACGTGTGCAGGAAAAGCATGTCATTCATGATAAATTCCAAAGCCGACAATCGTTTTTTTTTCTTCCTGGTTTTGTTTTTCTTCAATTTTTTTTATTATTTTCAATATAATCAGGCAGTGCCGACACCGATCTTGGAGTTGGTGGTTTGGCGTTCGCCGTCCGTCTTCTGGTTGGCTAAGAACTTCTTGAACATCTGTGCAATGTCGTTCTCGCTCTTGTGCTCTTCGGTCGAGTCTTCGGTGCCGTTTTTCTCGGTGATGAGATTCTTCAGCCACTTGTTTTCAAGCTCGAGCTGCGAGACGCGGGCTTCCAGCTTGTTGTTCTTCTCGTTGGCCTCCTTGACGGAGAGTTCGAGGGCTTGTTCGCGCTGCTTCTTCTTGACACGGAACCGCGCACTGGCGGCTGTGTTTCGACGACGCTTGTCCTCTTCAGCGGCCGCGCGGGCCGGCTCGTTGGGGCTCTTGGAGTCCTGGGATGCCTTGCGCTTGCCTCCTGTCTGGACTGACGAGGGGGTAGATACAGTGGACTTTGGTGCAGTCTGCTTCTCAACAGGGTTGCTTTTGAATGTCGACTTGTCGACATTTGGGAGCACTGGGAATGTCGTAGTCATCGGCATGTTGTTCGACGCAGAGGCAAAGTCGGTAGAATATTCGGGGATATTGTTAAGGTCTGAAATTGAAAGCATGGTCAGCAAACCGCCTCGTTCATGCGCCGGATATTGCACGTCTCATGTTCGCCAAAGTTCACAACAACTGGAATAACAGGACAAAATGGCATGATGCAGTTCGACTCAAGAGAAGGGGGAGTCATGGATATTGACCGCCACGTGAGCCCATCCCCCGCAACCACCACTGACATGAGGCATTCGGGGTCACGTGAGATGTCGTGATATCCATTCTTAATGACGGCACAAAAAAAACCAATCAGACCAACGCCAAGACCCAAGCCCGGTAACATCAGGGTTGCAGTACCTGGCGAATGGCTTGCGAATCGGGTTCTTGGACAAAATCTTTGATATGTAGTGGGTGCAAAGCCACGAAGACTCCAGGGTCTCAAGTCCCAAGAGGGCCAGCGATGTGGGGTGAACAATGAAAGGTAGAGGGACACATTGGAGGATGTTTTAAAAAATAAAACACCCTCAATGCGTTCAAAAACAAGACACATATCCTCGATAAGCAGGGAACAGATATCGTGCATAAACAATGCGACGACATGGGTCCTCGCTTCACAAGTATACGAACAAAATACACCAACAGAAAGAAAAAAAAGCAAAATGTTGCAATTGCGCAGTAGTCAGAACGTACCATTCAAAAGATCCATGTAGTTCATATCGTCTTGCTTTTCCTGCTGCTTTTTGTCATGGGTCCTGTCGTCCTCGGCGGGGTCGTATGAGAGGGGCATGCTCATGTCGCCAAAGTGACCAAAGTCGAGAAACTCGGTGTTGGTGAAGAGCTCGAGTTCGGCATCGATGTTGAACGATTCATTCTGTTGCTGCTGCAGCGACTGGTCGTAGGGCGATGGGATCGTGTTGAGGTCCTCGAGGTATTGGGCGAAGTTAGGGGCCCTGCGGCCACCGTAGCCCGACATGATGGGCGAGATATGACCAGTTTCCTTTTATTTTCTGTCCTTTTATTCAATTTATTCCAAGCAATGTACAATCCAACCGACAATCGACGAGGATGGATCGAGAAATGTTCACTTCAGGCGTTTTTCCTTTTCGGCTTTCGAGTTCCGTATGCGGGACGTGCCCGGTAGCGACGCCCGGGTCGACAACGATATAGCGAGATCGATAGCAGCGAGACCACAGTCGCGATGTGGTCTGGCGAGAAATTCGAGGTGTTGTTAGGGTGGAGAGAGGGGAGTTGAAGACGGAGGGAGTAGGAGGAGCGAGAAATGAAGGAAGAATGGGTCACGGTCGGGTGGGAAAGGCGAGCCGTGTCGGGACTTCTATTCCTAGTCAGTCGCGATCGGGAAGCGTGGTGGGGACGGCCGGCTGCAGGCCATTTAAGCGTGCATACGGGTCCGAGCCCGGTGAGTCGTGACTAATTAGTAATTACGAGTGTTAAGGACAGGGTTGTTGGCTGTTGTTTTATATTCAACATTGCATGATAAAAACAATATTATTCTCATTCCCTAGCAATGCCTACACGGTAATGTGTATATCTGCCTGGACACGCAGAGTTTGAATACAGGGAAAAAGTGTTGCCACCGTGAAAGCAGAATGACGCCGATGTTCGGAGCCAGACTTTTCGCGCGCAATTAATCAGCCGTACCCCGCTTTGCCCGTTTTGGCTCTTTTGCAGTGTTTGCCTGCGTTGCCTCGTATTTTGATGGAGCATGCGCTTTCCGCGGCTATTTGGGCATTTTCTGATTATTATTTGCTATGACTATTAATTATAGGTTGCAGCATTTGATGATTACCAACTGCGACTGTGCCTGCTACCCCGCTGTAGCTGTCTTCTAATTTGCGTGCTCCTGATGTCGTGATCGAATACCCCCTACTTCAATGGCTGAGAATCAGGCTGAGCAGCCCGATTCACAACGCTTTTCTGTATAGACCGCCCTCTCCGCCGATAAATTGTCACGAGGCTCTGGTGAAATCGGCGGCGCTCATTGCGTGAGACTATACAGACCACGAGGTGGACAGTTGTGGTGTTGACTTTTGATCGAAAATAGAACCGAGTAAAAATCTATGTGCCATAGGCAGGGAAATAAGAGTTGTTTGATAACTATTCATGTTTATATTTTGATATTATATGGAATAATAATACATATTTAAGACTGCTGGACTCGCGAGGCAAGGACCGGTTTATCTCCACGTGACCTTATCGCATCTGTATCACTGTTGATCCAAGCGCGTCGTCGCGCCTCACCACATGAAAACAATGTCACAGGAAATGACGACTAGCTAACCAAAACCCGGCATTGAGAGCCACCAGATTATAAATGTGACTGCAGAAATGGCAAAAACCAAATCTGTCCGCGCCCCGACCACGTCAAGTCTCCCTTACGATCTCCGCATTCCCAGCAGTACCGCCTCGCTCGTGAGAATACTGGGAAAACTATCTCGACAGTCCCTGCTCGATCTCGTTTTGCTCTGGCTTTCAAAACCCAATGTGCATCGTTTCCCGCCTTTCCTTGCCAAAGATTTACCGACCAACAATGACGAGAACGACGATGAAACAAGCCCTTACCCCGCGGCACACAGTGTTGAAGACGTCCGACTCTCGTACGAGGAACTACAAGGGCGCAAGGGCGGAAAACGAGAAGTAGTGGACAGGATCCTCGAAGGCGACTGGCGCCATGGCATTACCTTGGCACAGCTCGCAATGGCCGATATTCGATATCTGGAAGACCACCCTGCCGCCCAGAAATGGACTGCGTTTCGCCTCGTGCCTGCCGACAAGAAACAACAAAACAGTCACAACAAGACCGCCGGCGAGTCGACAGATTTGTCCGCGTGTCTACCGCGTCTGCACGCGGCTACATTCCTGTCAAACCTACAACGCGAAATCTCACCTCTGGTCAAGGCGCACTACCACCTGGCCAAATCCAACTCGTTTCCGATGACTTTTCTGCGGATTTTTGTTACGGACTCGCCGTATCAATACCCGCGCCACAATCCAGCAGTGTATCTGGACTCGTCGAGAATTATTTACATTGCATTTCCGGACAGCAGTCCCTTTATATATACATCTGCAACTACTAGTACAGGAAGCACTGCCGCACCGCTCGGCACGGATTCACGCGCACTGCGAAGTATTGTCAGGAATGCCATTGCCAGAGCGCTCTCAAAGCAACACGAGCGGTATGAGCTAGAGGCCACGTCCCTGACAGCCAAGAGCCTCGCCACGCTCTTTGCGCTGCGCGGACCGGGACGGACGAACAATGCAAACGGCGCTTTTAGTATCTTTGCCGATGCTGTGGTTGAAGGAACGCCGATTGATCCCCGGCGGCCTGGCACGGTGTCGCCAGACGAGTATTCTGCGTCTGGGTCGAGGGGGGATGATAAGAACTATACACACGATGAAGAAGCAGACGCAGAAACAGAAGAACCAAAGCGAAAACCCCTCCAGGGCCGCGACTCCAACGACTCGCCCGCCACCAAGAAACGAAAACTAATCGTCTCGTCGCGGTTCGGTTCGTCTGGAACCGTGGCTTGTCCAGCTGCTCTGGACCGGCTAGACGCGCGGTTACTTGATCGTCTCGATGACGACGATGAGCCCGACAGCGACAACGACCTCGAGGTCGAGGGTTTTCTAGAGAGCGGTGAATATGCCATGGGCCTGAGCCTGACAGGCACCAACGTCATTGCGGGTCTTCGCAAACTGGCAGAGTTGGGAATGGTTGATCCTGGCCGAATGCCGTCTTGGATGACCGGCGAGGAGGGCGTTAGTTCGATAGTGGCGCGGCGTGGGGAGAGGGTTGTTCCTGAGAGGAAAAGGGGGTGATACTACGATTTCTCTCTCTCTCTCTTTCTCTTTTTTTTTTGGCGTTATTATTTTCTTTTCTTTTCTTTGCAAGGGTTATTTGGGTTGGAATTGGAAGGAATTGTCTGTATTGTAAAGATACCCATTGTCGTCATGACAAATTCGAAATTGATTAAACGAAAGAAAACGACAAAGTAGTAAAAGGGTATTTATCCAGTGCACCTGATTATGAACGCCGTGACTATCCCCACGAATCCTGCACGCAGGGATAGAAAAAAAGTGAAGAAGTAAACTAGTAAGGATAGTATCTCGAACGGTACCGATTACGGCCCAAATGACGATCAACCCAGAACTGATGATAACTCGAATAGTCGCGCTGACCAGACAAGCCAACCTCTGCAGCCACATTAACATAGCCGTCTTCGCCAATAGTGCCGGCGGATTGTAGGAGGGACTCGGCGTCAAAGTCGCCCGTGTCAGACAGCCACTCAGAGCGGCTGTTTTATACTTTAGTTACTGTTGATGTAACAAAAACGAGGGGGGGGGGGGACCCGACGTACCAATAAACACACTGCACATTTCTCTTGCCCGAGGTGGCAGCCCATTGGCTAAAGCAGGTCTTGTGTATGTTGTTCCCACAGGCTGCCTTGCACCAGACAATCTGCTCATTCTGTGCGTCAAACTCCATAAAGCAAATTGGACAGTCGCCCTCGATTGGTTTGCGGTTTCCTGGGTCATCAGTATCGGCAGAACCACTTCCGGCAGGCTTTATAGGAGGCGCATTTTCAAAGATTTCCTTTAATTCCTGTTGCCTCATAAGAACTTGTTTTTCAACTTTGGAACAAGAAAAAACTTACCGAAGAGAGAAAAGCTAGTTGATACTGTAGCTCTGTTCGGGCTTTCAGCACATTCACAAGTACCTGAATAGTAATGATTAGAAAAGGTAGCCCAAAAAGTAATCACGATACTTATCATACATAGACGACGTGTTTGCATTGATTCCCCTTTTTGGCATCGGGACATGAGCAGCTTGGCGTAGAGGAAATAGTAACTGTGTACAGATTTCCAGTCGTTCCAACCATGTCCACGCTTTCTTCGGGAACATCTGCCGTGCCTCCGCGAGTACGACGGAGCACAAACATCCTGGACACATCGTGTTAGCTTTGGGACAGATTAGTATTCTCTAGCAACTTACCTTTGAGTCCTCGCGCGCCCGAGCTTCTCGAGATACGACTGCGGCGGATGAGTCCGGAACCTCCGCGCACGCTTTTCGCCAGTTGCGCTTGCCGAAGAAGGTTTTTTCTTTTTGACTTTGGTGATGGCAACATCGAAGTCGTCGGCGTCGTCGTCGCCAGTCAAGTCAATCAATTGCTTGGATTTAGCGGGTGTCGATCTCTGTCGCTTTGAAGGTGGCAGTTGCCCGTGAATTCTTGAGTCAGGCTTGTCAAGAATCTGTTTACGTGGTTTTGTGGGAGTGCCATATCCCGGGCGAGGAGCCCGTCTCGCCTCCATCGCGGTGTCGCGCGGTGAAGTTGTGAGGTACGGGATGTGGTAAGAAGTGCGCAAATCACCCAGATAAATAAGCGTCGAGAAAGCTAGCAAGAGAAGCAAGTTCTTCTTTCAGAGGACAGTTATCCAGGCTAATAATCGCAAATAAAAAAGCAGGATGTGTGATGGAAAGTAAAGGAAGTTGGTGCCTGAGGCGAGTTTGATACCGCGCTGGGTGGGTCCGGGGATCGCCTCATGCAGCCAATCAGAACCGACGATAGGACCTCTCATCACATCACCGTTTATGCACCTGTCGGGTCCATCCACCGGAAGGCTTTATTCAATCCTCGGCCATATCATTGCACAACGTGTTGGGGCGATAGCTGGCACTGAAACCTGTGAGTTACTGGAATGAAACAAGTCTCATCTCTGCGCCTTCATGTTTGATTTACTGGCCCCGCGTCAAATAAGGAGATGACGGAATGGATCGAGTTCAGTCTTCAAGTACTGACAGTGAAAACAGGGAAATATAAACAATTCACAAACCAGATATATCTCGATAAATATTTATTTATTGATATATTTCCCTAAGCTCCTTGGTGCATCTTTGGAAAGCAGAGAAACGAAACATCAAGAAAGAGGGGTCGCACCAATTTCTGAGACTGAATTAACGACCCGAGCACAACTGTCAGTATAAATCTGCTATATGGCACGACCACGTGCCCAGTCCGGGACAGATGGGCCCAAGGAGCCTCATGCAGTGTCTCTCAAAGGTTAGTAGTCCTCTAAGCACCAGTTGACATGTCAAACTCCTGTGCTAATTTACGCGGCTAGTTCTACGGTAAGTTATTACGGTGCCTGGGGAAGACACAAAAATTTAATTAGAGCATAGACTCTCCCGGCCGTCATTGTCATATCAGCATCCCCTGGCAGCAGAGGACACGAGGATATCTCCCAAAGCTTCATTGGCTTACCCGTCGAATGACTTTGATAGTCAATTTACACTCAGTCCAAATGTGTGTTTGCTACTTGATATCTATAACGTGCGACTGACGGTTAAAGGTCACTCTCCCCCCGGCTTTTGGATCCGCCTACGTCGGCGAAACATTTGCCTGTTCTCTATGCGTGAACAACGAACTATCCGAAAACGAAAACAGCAAAGTGGTAACCTCAGTTCGAGTTATCGCAGAAATGCAAACCCCTTCACAGGTGATGCCACTCGACCTAAAACCCTCCGAGGACGAAGCTGCGCGCAAAGAAGGTGGGCTCGGACAGGGCCAGTCGTTTCAGAAAATCATCCAGTTCGACCTCAAGGAAGAAGGAAACCATATCCTCGCAGTCAACGTCAGTTATAGCGAGACTCTGATGGCCGATGCTAGCCATGCTGCTGGTGGCAGAGTGCGCACGTTCCGCAAGCTGTACCAGTTTATTGCCCAGCCGTGCCTCAGTGTGCGCACAAAGGCGTCGGAGCTGGTGCCACTTGAGATTGACAACAAGACCTTGGGGCCGTATGGCAAGGCCCGGCTTCTTCGCTACGCGCTGGAAGCACAGCTCGAGAATGTTGGAGATGGGTCTGTGGTTGTCGAGGTATGACATTCTTCTATTTTTTTATCTACTTTTGAACTTACCGTGACTTTTTAATATAGAAAACAACGCTCAACGCAAAACCGCCTTTCAAGGCGCAAACACTAAACTGGGAGTTGACTCGGCCGGACAAGGTCGAAGTCGAGCGTCCGATCATGAACCCCCGGGATATCCTGCAGGTGGCATTCCTGATCGAGCAAGAGGCCGGGCAGTCAGATGGACTGGAGGGACTGCAAAAGGACCTCAAACGGGATGGGCGGGCGACGCTGGGGCAGCTATCGATTGAATGGCGCAGTGCCATGGGCGACCGAGGCTTTCTCACCACGGGCAACTTGCTTACGAGGAAACGACAGTAGTTACGGAATAGTTGCGCGCGTACATTTTAGTTTTCCGATGCCATCTAGATTATTCTACAGCAAGATGCTTATTTCTTAGATTAAGCTTCACAAAACTGGATATCAAATACGTCAGCGCTCCAATAAGAATGCACGAAGAAAAAAGGTGTTCGTCATAAGATGGGGATGCGAAAGCTTGTGGCTGAACGGGGCTAGGGTCCGTCCGTACAGCTCCAGTACCACGGTTCGGCTCAGTTTCGCTGCTGGAGAAGGAATTGTTGGAAGGGATTGTTAGCCGACGTGGTTACTACATTAGGATATGAGTCCTTCTTACTGACTGTTGCCTATTATTGAGTGATATCTTGTATTTCAATGTTGGGGCTGCACTCTACAGCAAACACTCGATGTTTCACATGTGCCTAAATCCTAGTAAATAGACTGAAACACGCCGATCACACCAGAAATAAAATAGTAAATCTATAGACAAAAAGATACGAAAGGCGCAAGACCAAAAGGGACAAAAGTTGCGTCACTCTTTGACCAAGTTCCAACAAGTGAACAAGCAATAAACGAACAAAACAAGCAAAAGATCGAAGCGATGATGAAGACTTCATACTCGATCCAGAAGAGATTTTCTCGATTGGGCGTAAAGTGGGGCATTGGACCACGGCGGGGCGGTGGTGGCGCAGCTGGACTGCAGCCAATGGACGGCCAGATGAGCGCCTGTAAAGATTCCTATTGGGCAGAGACTAGATCCATCTGCCAAGCATAGTGGGTCCTGTTTGACTGTTTGAGAAGGTCGTTCCATGCAAGTACGGTGTGCGGTAGTCCTGGTTGGGACTAGCGCGGTTGGGATGTACGCAAACGAGGGCTCCACCGGCCGGCCCTTGCCCGAAACGGCGCTCGGCAGCCCAAGCTCGGCGCTCCACTTTCAGTCAGCTCAGCATAGCGAGCATAATCTTCATGAGCATGACAGCAGCATTATGAAAGCAGCTGCATTAATTGTGTGTTGTTTCTCTTATCCAGACATGCAGTGTGTGTGTGTGTGACATGACAACCCGGCTAGACTGGCCCAACAGCTGGCTGGGCAAACAATGCGGTGTGGAAGCCTGGCTGCCTGAGAGCGAGGCTGTCTGCTGCATCCGATAACCAACTAACTATGGGACTGGACAATGGAACATGGAGCAAAAAGTAGCCGGCTCCAGCCCCATTGGCCCGGGCTGAGCAGCGTAGATCGCATCAATGCTAGCATGGGAGCAGAGAGAAAAGAGTCGCATTCAATAGAAGCGACAATTAATACGTACAGGCGTTGCTTTAGGCGTTCCTGCGTCAGGGCGAAAACCAGCTATTAGCGCCCAAAGCGGGCTAGCGCCGGTGCGTGTGTCTTGCGTGTGTGCGGAGCGAACCTCCCTAAAGTTTGTTAGTGGGCATGGAGAGAGACAGCCAGAGCTAGACCTCTGTCTTTTTTTTCTTTCTCCTCCGTTCTTTGTTGTGGTTCTTTTTGTGCATCGCTGCGTTGAGCCGATCAGATCATTCTGCGTCCTCTGCTTGTTTGCTCTCGCTATTATTATTGCAGGTACGTGGTTGTCCGCCACCACTTCCCGGTGCGTCCATCTATCAAGCAAGCAACCCCGCGACCAGTCGGCGTCGGCCCCCCCCAACTAACTAATTATTAACTCACTCACTAAACCACACACACCCACACCCCCTCTCGTCTTCTCCCCCATCTCGATAGAGAATAATCAATAATGCTCCCTCCACGTTGCTCATCGGTTCTACTGCATTAATACCCACAATCACTAACGAGCCTCCCCCAGCTGCAGTTGCCTTTGCCTCCAGTCTGTGATTGGCCTCGCCATTGGCCGCGAGAAAGGAGGCTGCGAGCCAACCTCCAGCACTCAAGACGATAAAAAAAAAATAATAATAATCCACAAGCCAATGCGCGCTCACAGCTGCCTCCGTCGCCTACCGCAAGGATGCCTCTAGCAACACCCTCCGAGTCGTCGAGCCCTCTCGCCGACTTTTTTTGGATTGCCGGCCTCGACGGCAAAGAAGTCGAAGATACCTACTGGAAACTGCGCAATGAATACGTGAGCAACAGAGAGAGTGCTCCCGGGCCCGCCGTCTCCGATACAATCGAGGAGGATTCCGAGCACGAAGAAACCGAAGACGATGTTGTCGCTGACAGCCGCCGGAGCTCGCAGAACCGGCTGTCCAAGCTGTCGAATGATCACCGCCTGTCGATCCAGTCGGGCGAGTCCAAGATGGGCGAGTCGCAGGGCTCGGGGAGCAACCGGAGCAGCATGACCATTCGTGCGGCTTCCAGCGCCCTGGGCGGGTTGGAGCTGCCGAATGGCGAGTTCGATTTCGACAAGGCGCTGTTCAAGTTCGCTTCGGAACGAGAGTCGTTCTTGTCCGACTTGAGCCTCAGTGCCGGTGCCATCACGCCCGCTCGGCCCAAGCCTCGAGCCAAAATGCAGAAGATTGTGTCTGAGGAAAAACCCGCGTCGACGAATCCGCTCAAGTCGGGCATCGGCAGTGTTCGCCGGCACATGTCGTTTAGGGACATGAACAGCATGAAACGACAGCCATCGGTAGCTCGCCAAGGTAAGTTGCTAGGTCCGACTGGGAAGAAAGTTGTGTGTCTGACCCTTTTTTTTTTTTTTTTTGTTTAGCTTCTGTTCGCACGTCTCGACGATTAAGCAATTACAACTCCGTTATACCTGTCCCTCAGCCGATTGAAGCTTCCCCGGCTATGCACCCTCTGAAGCGGAGGTTTGAACCAGTCTTGCTGGACCGATACCCTCAGAAAGGAATGACCGAAGAAGGTGTCCAGCGAGGAACGTTCCCCGATTACGTCCCCATGTTCGCTTTCCCCAACGATATCAATATTGTCTCCTCGGACCAAAAGCCGCGCTCGACATGGCATGGCTTCATCATGACCACCGGTGACGGCAGCAAACTGCATGGCGTGTGCATCATTCTGTGGATTCCATTAGGCCAAAAGGCGGCCGAGGCTCTTGAAGAATGCTGCGAGGAATGGCGCAAGGATAACATGACTGATGAGGAACGAGAACTCGCCGCAAGTCTTGGAGGCAGACTGGCCGAGGAGCGAGCAAAGCTATCCTCCCTACTGGCCTGTCTACCTACCGTTCCGTCCGGGTCGGCCGAGCGAGAGAAGTTGGAAGATGATATTAGCGCAGTCGAGGAGAAGATCGGGTTGATGACCGATCTTCTTCGACCCGTGCGCCATGGAGCCGCATCCAAGATTGAAGGTCTGACTGATGACACAGGCTTCTGGATTCCCCGGGCGTACGGTATCATGGGAAAGAACGCTTCCATGACCAGTTTCTGGAAGGAGTGGCTCAAGGCCGTCTCTGTTCCCAGAACAAACAGCGGCGTCTTGCGAGTCCCTGCCAGCTCCCCGACCGTTGGTATCTGGCAGCCTTTGGAACGATATGTCATGAATCTCTGCACCGAGGCATTCAGTCCGTTGTCGTCCAAAACTCAGGTCGAGTTGTCTGTGCGAGAATTGCGGCTGTTTGCTCGCAAGGAAGCCCCTAATGAGCTTCCGGGGTCTCGAAACGTAAGTTTACTTTTTCTGACTTTTAAAAAAGGCATACTAATTACGTACAGACTGATTTATACGCACTATTCCGCTCCTTGTCTTTATCCAACATTGTTATCCTGTTTGAGTACGCCTTGTCCGAATCTCGGATCATTTTCCTTTCATCCCATACATCGATGTTGTATTTGGCCACCAGAGCTCTTGTTGATCTTTTATTTCCTTTCACTTGGACTGGAGTTCTCATTCCAGTTTTGCCTGCCCGTCTGATCCAAGCCCTGGAGGCTCCTTGCCCGTACATTATCGGCATCGAGAGGCGATACGAAAAAGTTGAATTGCCTTCAGACAACTTTGTCTTGATAGATCTTGATTCTGACACGATTGAGAGCGATGTAAATCCAACACCACTCCCTCGCCACCAACGCAAGAAACTGCTCTCCCTGCTCCAACTTGCAGCTCCCCATCATAACAGGTTCGGTGTACGACCTGGCCCGCCATCCTACGCTATTGAGGCATATCCGTTTGATTCCTTCCCCTCTGAAAATGGAGCCATCCTTCATTCCAAGGCTGGATCGACCCACCTGTCTCGTTACGTGAGCCTGAACTCGAGTTCTTTTGGCAATGACCACGGGATATCGTCGCCCGCACAGACACCAATTTACAATGCATTCTTACACGCCCGAGACGAACAAACATCGTCAAGAGGTTATTCACGAGGAAACGAACGGCCAGGCACAAGCTCCACAACAAAGACCGGGTCACCTCCGTCTCCCAGAACTAGCTCACCGACGTCAGGACATTTCCCTCCTCCGCTGCCGGCTACTCCAGTTTCTCGGAATGACTCGGGCATGGCTTTGCAAGCGTCTCTCCGTGAGAAGCGATCGGGACATTTTGATGCTGCTTCACGACGCAGTTCCTCGTTTGGTGCGGAGAGACGGGGTGTACCACGGCGGCCGAGTGTCCCTTTCCTCGGCCATGCTTCAAACTTGTCGGTAACCACGTTGAACACTGACTATGGCGGAACGTCCACGTATGCGCCGTCTGTTTACGCTACATCGACAATTGCTGCGTCAACGATTGTCCCCCAAGCTGTTGCACAGCCTGTGTTCAACACTGACAGCACCTGCTGGGTGGAAGGGCATTGTATGCAGCTTCTTCCGCGCGACGACAAGATCATCTGTTCGATTTGTGATGAAAAGGCCGATGAAAGAATGTATAAATGCACTGGATGCAAGACATTTGCTCATGGACGATGTGTCTCCTTGATTTGCCTGGTGTGCCCGGCAGCTTTCCATCCTGAGCAAATCCGTGCGGCGTTTGTGCGCTGCTTTGCTAGCTTGTTGTATACATATAAAAAGTTTATGATACCGGCCACCAAGGAGCAGAAAAAGTCGGGGTTGACGTACCATTTTAATATGGACGCGTTTTTGAAAAGCTTGCCTCATGAACACGCCGAGTACATGGCCGTTCTCCAGCAGACTCAAGGTATGTTCTATCTATCTAACACAACATGTAAGGTGTGTTACTGATGTATAAATGCAGCATTCAATGAGTACATCGGCGAACGCGAGAGGGTCAACCCCAAGGCAAAAGACCCGAGCATTATTTTGTTCGACGAAATCATTCTGTCAAAACGAAACCGTGGCCGGTCTTCTCTCTTTTCCGGACGCATGGCGACCGACTTTTTGTCCAACACGCAAGACCATCTTTGGCGGTCCGCTGCAGCGACCTCGTTCCCACCCACGAATCGGACACAGCAGAGCATGGCAGATGATTACTCCGAGTTGATCAAACGAGGTCAGTTTGTTGGTTTTTATGATGTATGGACTGATTAGCTAACGTTCTTCTGTGCAGCGCCCGCCAAGCTTGACCATTCTTATATGAAGGAGCCGCGCATGGTCCAAGGCATGCCTCGGATTTCCAAGACGGCCAACAATGCCCGACGGAAACCTCTGCCAAAGCTAATGAATGGGCTGGCCATTTCGCCTCCATAGAGTGGTTTGAGGGGGAAAAGGATCGGCAGCCTCATCAAAATCCACACGTTCATTCCATCTCTTATCCTCGACATGATTGATTATTCGAGGAAAATCAATTCTCCTCCCCGGCAGGCTGTTTCTCCATTTCCGGGCAAACCCAAGGCCTCGCCAAGAACCGTATCTTTTTCAGCCGCTTTGCAAGTTTCAACCTTTAGACTTTGGAGAAGCGGATGTTGATACCCCCTTGTTGTTTATGCAACAAACACATTCACCACCCGCTTTGTTTGACGATTTTCGAATGGTACCCCCGTACATACCGAAATCTTCCCGATGAATATAATGATGATAGCGTTTTTTTTTCCCTCGGTCTTGTAATAACGAGATGTGTGCTGACTGAATAGCTGTTCTTTTGGTCAGACCATTTTACTACTTTCTCGGCGATGTGAGCATCTGCTGTGTGTGAGCTCTGCGCCAGTCTGTTTTTATTTGGCCCTTCTTACCATCGTTTGAATACCCAGCGGGCTCTCTCTGTCTTGCTGCATTTGAATATAGAACGCTCTGCTCTTTTTTTCCTTTGTTCTTCTCTTCGTCTTGGCAATTCAATTCTGTCTCATATTTTTTCTATCTAGAAGGGAAGATACGGTTGTCATGCCATGTTTGTGAGAGATGTCCATCTCGTTCTGTTCGTTGTACTCTTTTCTTCTTCTTTATTATTCACATTTATAAAGAGCATAAAAGTTGATTTTGATTATGCTACTGGGTATTACTTATCACCTGTACGCTGTAACTTGTAATACGCTGTAACAAAAACAGCATAAGTAGGTCGTCGTACATGCTGCGATGCTATTGGCGGAAGAACTAATGCCGGGCCCGCGCCGCAGCAAAACCCGGGGAAATACGCCCCGTCGAGCCACCGCCTGCCATGAACTGTCGCTGCGAACCAACTTCAGTTGCCGGACTAAACTGCCTGCACTTGCGACTGAATGCGACTCCTCGTCTCGTCTGTTTCATCCGCCACCGTGAGCCCATGTTCCGGATAAATGGACTACACTACGGCTGTTACTACTTACTTACTAAGTAAGTTACTACATACTGTTGCTGGCGTGCTGCGACCCTACGAAACTCCCCCCCCCCCCCCCCCCCCCCACCTTTCTACTTCCCAAGACTTGCGACTCCATATACCACATTTGGGACTGCTCGGTCGTGTCAGCTCTGTGCGGCCAATGACAAGCCTTTGAATTAAGGGGGGAAATTCAATACCGGTCCCACTTACTGCTTTTTTTAAGACAGAAAAAAAGAAGTCGGAGAAATCCCCGAGAAAAGACCTTATCACTGTTCTCCCACACACGCACCACCACCACACAGCATTTAATATCCAGGAAAAACACGGGGTTGGATTCGACTATCTCATTCATCTATCTCACTCACGCGACTTTTTTTGGTTGACTCTGGCTTTGGTAATACGTACAGGGGTAGTTTGTTATACAGGCTAAAGTTGTTTTACATGCAGCAGCGGCTATTGCAGAGGAGGTGGTGGTCTATCTATCGCTTGGCATTCGCGTCATATCATATCCATATCAACGGGTCGCCCAGGACTTTACTTGTATGATTACGGACCGTCTGCTTCTTCAACCTTAAGCCAACATTTCCCGAGGTTCTTGAAAAGACTTGCTGGTTGTGTGGCAGCATATCAGTGTCTTCGCTCCGCCATTCCGGGTGATCCGCTATTTGCTACGTATTGCCCAACCAAAAAGAGAGAAAAGATCTGTCAAGCATGCTCCAGCCGAGATATCGTCGATAAGGTGCTACTTCTTAGATATTTTCTCGTTGCCCGATGGCGACCGAGGTGGACACCACCCTGGTCTCGACGCCCCGAGTCGTCGTCGCTTTGGGCGGCAAGGAGCAGGTCGAAAATGGCGATGGCGGGGGCAGCAGCAGCCGTCCTCTGTCGGACTCGAAGCGCACTGTGGTGATTGTGTACGGCCCGGGTCAAGAAAGTATCTTGCAGGTCGTCGCCGAAGTGCTGGGCAAGGCCTGGACTACTGTCTCGGTGCTGTCGAAAGTTGTATCTGGCAGCGATGCGGTTGTGTTGGGTATCCAGACTGGCGACTTTGACAAGACCATGTCTGAAGGGCTCGGCGATCCTTCAAAACTTCTCCTTGTCAACACTCACTGCATCGACGACGGTTCGTTTCCTGTCGACAGGCTGTCTGAAGGCTGTCACTACGAATTTTTATACTCACAACAGACTCCCTTTTTCCGCCGGGATCTTACTCGCTTTTTGTCTCTGATTCTGGGGCAGCGCCGGCCACATGATGATCTGGCGACTAAACGACGCACGAATTTCATTTCGACTACCTTTCCGGATGTGCGTGCGGCCTTGCCGAATCTTGATATCCTTTCTGTTGGATCAGATGCGGTTGAGCTTCGCGTCGATCTTCTAGAAGAAGAACAAGAACAGACAGGTGAAGAAGACGGTAAGCGTAGTAACTCGGTACCGAGCTTGCAGTATGTCGGACAGCAGGTGATGCTCCTGCGACAACACACCGAATTGCCAATCATTTTCACGATTCGCTGTATAAAGGAAAACGGCAAGTTTCCGATGGAAGATCCGGCACTGTCCCACAAGTATCTGCGCCGGGCTATCCAATGGGGCATTGAGTATATCGATGTCGAGCTGTGGCTGCCGGAAACCATTCGCAAGGATCTGTCTGAGCATCGCGGAAACAGTATTATCATGTCTGCCTTTCACGACTTTTCGGGCTCGTGGAAATGGACGTCCCCGGACGCGCAGAGATTGTTTAGGGAAGGGGCTCGCTATGCAGATATCGTCAAGATGATCGCCATGGTCAATACGATAGAGGAGAATTACGAGCTGGAATACTTCCGATCTACTATTAAGGCTGAGTATTCCTACCCGCCTTTATCTGCGGTGAATATGGGCCAAACGGGCCAGTTGTCGCGAGCACTGAATACGGTGTTTTCGCCTATTACGCACCCTCTACTACCTATTATTGCGGCGCCGGGCCAGCTGACTGCAGCGGAGATTAACAAGGCGCTTCACATCATGGGCCAGCTACCCAAACGCGACATGTACGCTATCGGCACTTTCCGCTCCACGCCACAGTCAATGTTTATGGAGAAATGCTTCAATGAATTGGGACTACCGCACAGCGTTACTTGCATTGATCGCGGGCCTCGGGGCTCGATTGAGTCGGTGATTATGCAGCCTGGGTTTGGGGGAGCCTACGTCAACCCGCCCCTGACCAGCTCGGCGTCGTATATACCCAGCAAAAGCGACGCGGCGCGAGCCATTGGCGCGGTGGATACAATTACTGTTGTCAACGACGGCACAGACGGGCAAGCAGCCAAGTTTGTCGGCGAGAACACAACGTGGAAGGGAATTCGGGCGACACTAACCAGAGACTATGTGCCCTCGGCATACCGCGGCCGGGCTGTCATCGTGCTATCGGGCTCGGAAAGCGACGCGGCAGCAGCAATCTTTGCGCTTCGCAGTCTGGATGTCGGGACTATATACACAGTCGGATTCAAAGCATCAGGCCCTCTTGCCGCCGGCCTCGAGCCATTCACTTCAATCCAGTCAGTCAAACTGGTTGAGCAGCCGTTTGTCATCGTCTCGGCGCTGCCCCCTGAGAAATCGCTGCTGGTGCAGCCACTCCTGCGCCACTATCGCAGCAGCGGCCACTCGTCGCCGCCGTCGACGCGCGGTAAAGTGTTTTTGGATCTGACATCGGGCCCGCGCAAGGGAGATCCGCTGGGCGTCGCTGCCAGTGCCGGCTGGACCGCATATGGCATAGACGATGTCAATGCGTGGACGACGGTTGAGACGCTGCGCGTGCTCGTGGGCCAGAATGTCCCGTTTGACTTTGTGCGCATGGCTGCTGG
The DNA here is from genome assembly GCA_037040535.1 of Talaromyces sp. P118-02. Classification (NCBI taxonomy): domain Eukaryota; kingdom Fungi; phylum Ascomycota; class Eurotiomycetes; order Eurotiales; family Trichocomaceae; genus Talaromyces; species Talaromyces sp. P118-02. The sequence continues at coordinate 26,195 of JAXQGY010000333.1, forward strand.
GCATGGGCTGTATTAGATGTTTAGTACTCCGTATGTATAGATTGTCTTAGTTTACGCATTGTATTTGCTTTTTTTTTTTTTTTTTTTGCCTTCTTTTTTGTTGGGCCAATTTTGTACCCTTGTCGGGCTGAGGGTCAGTTTCATTTTACTTTGTCTCGCATAGTCTCGCATGTGGCATCCTCTTCTAGCGACGGGGCTATATCTTCTGTGGATCACTAGAATCGCGTCAACTGAAACAGTGAACTGGTGACCCGTCGGTGAAGTTTCCAGGCGAATCAGTGGCCACACAGCCTATAAGCCTGCACAATAGTACATATATAGTATAGGTTATTATTACTATAAGTCAAGGGTTATAGATTACATCGCCGCTGGACCGAAGAAAAGAAAAAAGAATATTCTCAGGGGCCGTTCGGTCTCTCTTTGCCCGTTTCATTCGATCCCATGTTCCATGTTTCCCCGGGCTTTCTCGGTAGTTGAATGACTGGCATACATGTGCGTCGTACTGCATACTGTAGCTTGCAGTAGTCTCATATGTGCATGTCCCTATTAGCCGAGACTACGAGCCTACGGTCTAAAGCAGGTCGTATTCAAAGATTCCCCGTGGGGGAAGACACTTTCTTAGAGGTCAGTCAACGGTCGACTCAATCCGTCTTGGTACTTAGTTGCTGTATAAGCTGACTGGGATTTGGTTTTTGTTGGTGCTAGTTAGGGCTTCTCGGATGGAGACTGCGAGTTATTAAGGATCGGCGCGAGCAGACTCGTCATAGGTTGGGGCGTTTCAACTGGTAAATAGGCATTACTCGCGGACAGTTGAGTTATTTTCTCCTCAGTCTTTTGAAGAGCAGTATAAAACCTGTAGAATAGCAGAAAATCTAGAGAAAGAGTGAACGAGTGAACACTGAAAACACATGCTCCAAGCACAAAACAAAAGAGCATCTCGCGTGGCATTAGAATTACCCGGCAGCCCGAACCCGCCGGGGAACGTGCATTGAGCCATTGACTAGTCCTCGAGTAGTCGCGGGCCCCTCCCCGCATTCTGCTCCATTCGGCAAATCGTCCGCTGGTCAGTCGTCACTGGAGCTTTTCTTCTTCTTCTTTTCTCTGCTATTATTTACCAGAGGACTTGCTTTTCGTTCTTGATGTCGTTGAGCGATGATCATGTCAGTTTCGCGCATGCGGCTGTGAGGTCGCTTCAACACACACCACAATTACTGCCACCAGCAACATCTTGACACCATCACCACCACCACACGTACTCCAATGCATCGAGTATCAGTATTAACCATCCCCAGATGAAAACAGACAGCCATGTCTCGTCCCCAGGTCAGCATCGATCGCATCACGCCGCGCCGGATCGCGGCCGAGCCGCGCGAGTCGATGAATTGCAAGTCTTGTCGGAAGAGGAAGGTTTGTGTTATCCATCTTCTTACATCTTTTTTTTTTCTGAAATCCGATGTTGACTTCAACAGATCAAGTGCAATCGCATGCGTCCGAGCTGTGAGGCGTGCAAGGTTTTTCAATGTCCGTGTGTATACGGTAAGTCTTTTTTGTCTCAGGCAAAAAGGTTTCACCTGACAAGTTAGATGCCGTTCCCAAAAAACGAGGACCAAAAACAGATGTCCTCGAAGCACTGCTGAAACGCGTGGATGGCTTGGAAAGACGCCTGCAAGAGGAAAAGTCTCCAGATACGGCAATCGCAGACATTGCAGTGTCTACTACTACTACTGCTACTACTGCCATTAAAGAAGGCCCCCCCGCGGATGTGGATGATCGACGGAATACAATCGCCTCTTTTCAAACTTCTGTTCCTTCTGTTAACAGTGGGGAGGATATATCGCCACTGTCATTTCATGATCGTCGAGGCTCGCTTGGGTTTTTGCCGATATACAATAATAACAACAGCAACAGCAACAGCAATAATAATAATGGCTTTGACAATACGCCAAGCGGGTTTCGTCAGCAGCAACAAAATAGTGTTCTTCCAGATGCTATTCTGGATACTTTCTTTTCCAGGATCCATGGACGGCCGTTTTACGTCCTGGAAGAGTCAAATACACGTCAAAAGCATCAACTAGGACAGCTGCCGTCTCATTTGGTAATGGCAATATACGCACTCACGGTTAGGTATGACACACAAAAACCGGTCTCGGCGGACGGTGCTTACTTTCTTTTGTTTAGATATACTAGTCCGCCTGGAAGCCACGAAGGCCTTTTACGGTCTGGCCTCGAGTATGCATTGCAAGCACGGCGAGAGGTCGATGCAGACAACCCTACTATTGAAAATCTGCAGACTTTGCTGCTGCTTTCTATGGTTTTCTTTGCCTATGGACTGGGCAAGAAAACGTACATGACGCTGTGTATGATCAGAAACTTACTTTTGAACTATACCCGCTAATGTTTCATATAGCAAGCTGCTCGGCAATGATTCTCGCGCTCGATCTGTGCCGCGAGCCGCCTCCAAAACTAAACCTCTCTCAAACAGAAAGGGAAACGAGACGACGCATTTTCTGGTCCTGCTACATTATGGATCGCTTTGCAGTATGCGGCTCAAAGCGGCCGTGTCTCATCTCTGACTATTCAGTGTTGTTACGCTTACCATCCGGCTCTTCAGCGCCATCCAACGGGCTGTACGTTGAAGGGGAAATATTCAACAATTCCGGCCCTAATATCACATTCATGTCGGACTCTCGCAAAGAGGGCCAAGGAGCTACTGCACTGCTCATTGACATCACCCGTATTCTGGGTATTACTAGCCGGTACCTCGCAGCAGGCGGCGTCAAGGGTGACTCTCACTTCCCCTGGCATTCGCTGTCGAATCTCTCCAAAATCCGGCAGGAGCTAGACATTTGGGCCGCTGGAATGCAGGAGATTTTCATCTCGATTGAGTCTCTATTCAGCCATCCAGACAGTACCATTCTGCTCCTGAGCAAGCTTATATACCATCTTATTCACTGTCTGATATATCGCCCCTTTTTACCCATTGATTTGGCAGAGCTCCGGGGCTCGGGCCAGCATCAGTCGTGGCAGATTGAGGCTACAAATCTGTGTTTCTCGCATTCAAACGCAATCGCCGAGCTTGTCGAGTTTGGCCGGACCTCGCCGTTGATCGAATGGCCATCCTTCATTAGTTATTGCGTATGCACTGCAGGAACGGTACATGTGCATGGCGTGCATTACAAGGGACTTGAAGGCGAAGTCTTTTCGTCCAGCGCCGACTTTCTGACCAAGGAAATGCAGCAGCTCGCCTGGCTACGACATTGCTGGGCCGGAGTCCAGCACCAGCGAGAAATGCTGCAGTCTATTTACACTTGCCACGCTGAGCTGGTACGGAACGTGGCCAACAGCGCAGTGCGCTTTTCTCCAGTCTTTCATCTGGAAGATTTCTTTGATCGGTATTTTGGCTTGGCTGTTGATGGCGCGCACGTCAGGCTTGTTGATGAAGTGCCTGATGTTGGTACTGATAGGTAAGCTTGACCTTGACTTTTTTTATGTCTTAGCTAACTTTTTTGTTTCTAGTACGTCTATGCGAAATTCTTTGGATGGCCATTCTCTCTATACTTCCACCCAAGCTACGGCTGCAGGTATGCCTACGTTTCGTCTCCAATCCCAGCAACAGCATCACCATCGACCATTGGACGCCCCGGTATTCACATCCCCCCAACTCCTAAATCGAAACCCTGAAGCATCATTATCCAACACAAAAACTCAGGAAACACCAAACATGGGATTTTCCCACCTACAGAATCCTTCTTCGTATCCTACAACGCTCTTCTCGCAAACGGCTAATTCTCCGCCATCGTCGTTCCCATCATCCATGCAGCAGCGAAGTCCACCACCACCGATACCACCGAATGCCTTTTCGCCAACACTCGGCTTTTCACCCTCGGGTTTCCTTGCAGAGTCACTGGCCGGTGCAACAGCGCCCACTCCCACAACTCAATACGCTACATTCCCCTTTGACACACCGCTTCCTCAGACCCAACACGGTTTCGCCCACCACCATCATAACTACCCAGGCGCCATAGCCGTCCAGACGCCCGGCGGACACTCACAAACCAGCGGCGGCTCGCACGCAACAATCAGCGAAGGCGGCGGCGGCGGCGGCGGTAGCGGTGGCCCGGGTTCTGCGTCTGAAAACGACCCGTTTCTGAGTCTTCTAGAGCAATTGGCCGAGAACGAGAATTCGCAGGGCGGGCCAAGTGAGCTTGATTACTTTCTCAGTGGCGCTATTGATGTTTCGGCAGATGCGGAATCAGCATCAGAAAATCCTGGCCACCACCACGAGGCGTTTGTGAGGTTGGAGTCGGATGAGGGTAAAGAGGTGGATGGTAAAACTGCTTCTACGCTGGATGAGGCTTTGTAATATGTTTATAGCGGGAAAAGTGCGCATAGATACCCATTTAATTGACGTTACACATTGAATAATCTATTCATATTATATTTTGTTGTAAATAAGTACGGACTGTATACTCCGATTTAAGCTCTTCTAGAAGATTCATTAGACGGTCTTGGCAACCCGTCCATCTCAACTCCGCAAACTCCACGCTCCAAAAAAAATGTGGACAACTTGCCATTTTGTACACAACTGCCGAACGAATGAAGGCCTACCTTGGTAGCAGCTCTTTCTTTCTTTTCTATTGCATTCTCCTCACAGCCACCACCTTGTTTGCTTTTGCACTCGGCTGTCCCGCGCGCGACGACTCAGGCGATACATGTCCAGTGACATTTGACCCTGATAACAGCGACAACAACAGCCTCGAATACTTGATGTATTACTACCGCGCCGCCTCTCTTGCATCTCGCGCCTCGAACCCGACTTTTCGTTTTTCAGCCTTTCGCCACACCATGTCCTCCTCTTCAACACCCAACCCCGACGAACCCCAACAACCCTCAAACACCGAAACGAACCCCTCGTCGTCCAGACTCGCCCTCCCCGAAGTCCCTTCCGCAGACGGAGCCCAAAAACTCGACATTAGCGGAGGACAAGGCAGCACCGTATCGCTCGACCACCTGGGCCCCATAGTCGTCAACACGGACGGCTCAATGAGCCGGATTTCGAATTGGGCGCAGATGACGGAGATGGAGCAGAAGAATACGCTGCGGATTGTCGGGAAGCGGAATCAGCAGCGGCTGCAGGCGTTGAGGGACGCGGGTGTCGAGGGGTCTACATAAATCTTTATCTATGGATTCGGCGTTGTATGAATATTGATTGAACGACTGGAAAAAAAGAATACATAATATCATGTCAAGTTACAACTTCACTCCGACGGCATCTTCTCATCAACCGATGGCAAGCGCTTCCTTTCGTTGTCGATCCACGGCGGCGCAAAGAAGCAGTCGTTGTCCTCAAAGTAGAGAAAATGACAGAGCTCACGCGAGATGCGCTTCTTTTTTGCTTGGCTCTCGCTTTGGTCAGGCTGTGGGCCTATTTCGAATCTACTTTCAGTCTGTTTCACGAGTATGGAAAGAGAGGGTGGATAGAACCTGGTCGAGCTGGGGGAGCGTCCTCCTTGGTTTGGCTGTTCATTGTTTGTTTAGTCAAGGGTAGGCAGAGACGGCTGCCTGTTAAACCATGGTAGATATGATGTATTTAGATGATCTTGAATCAGAATAAAGATTAAGTCGTGCTTGTAGTACATACTGATATTCATCACCTGATCCAACGCGGGGATGGCAGATGCCGTCATCGTACGAGCCCCGTATCAATACCGTATCGCTCCCCACGATCCCCAGCCAAACAGTGAAACACCCAATGACAAGTCCGTAATTACAGTACTCGGTGCTCAGCCGAAACCCCGCTTTCGGCATCCCCATCATCACGTTGCATTTCTTCTAGAAATAAATATCCATCTGCATCCCCTCACCAACACCTTCTTCATATAATATCATTATACGCTTCTTTACTTTGCGCAATGCCTGACCACGAACCTGAACCCAAGCGCTTCGAGCCCAAAGTCCCCGTGCAGCTCGATCCGCCCAAGGACGATCCCATTACACTCGAGGAGCTGTCGAAAAGCGACGGTGCGTGACTCACCTTTTTTTTTTCCTGCTCTCTCCCTTTTCATCAATGCTGACTTGCTACTCGCAGGAACGGACCCAACCCGTCCGACGCTGGTTGCGATCAAGGGAACCGTCTTTGACGTGAGCAAAAACGCTGCTTATGCGCCAAGCGGGCAATATCATGGTACGACCTGCATCCATTCTTGAATAACCTCAAGACTCACCAGCTATGACTGTCAGTTTTCGCCGGAAAGGATCCCTCTCGCGCACTCGCTTCGTCGTCACTGAAAGTCGAGGACTGCCGACCAGATTGGTACGATTTGGAGGACAAGGAAAAGACCGTCTTGGACGAGTGGTTTATCTTTTTCAGTAAGAGATATAACATTGTCGGAAAGGTGCAGGGGGCGACCAACACTTGAGAGGATATTAATTAAATTTAAAAACATATTTTCAATTGATTAATCTTTCAATCAAATAATTATATACGCGTGACTCCATAAATACAATGCCAAACTTTTTTGTTTTCTTCTATCAAGCCTTGCCACCCTTGCGCGCCCTCCTTTGCTGGCGTTTTCGTGCGATGATCCTGTTTCTTTTGGCAAGCTTGTTTTGCTCGTCGTCGCCGCCAGAGTTCTCCTTGTTGTTCTCGGTTCTGGGTGCCTTTGCTGGCCGGGATCTGTCTTCTCTGCCTCCTCGGCCTCCTCTATCTCCTCTACCCTCTCCCCTGCCACCTCGGCCTCCTCGACCTTCGCCTCTGCCACGACTGCCTCCCCTGCCACGATCGCCTCCCCTACCACGGCCTCCCTCTCTGCCATCTCGACCATCGGGTCTCTTCCGTTTGATCCCTCGTTTGTTTTCTTGGTCAGATTCTTCGTTCTCGTCAGACTGCCTGTTGCGCGCCTTCTCCTGAAACTCTCTCCGCCGCTTCACCACCTGGGCATTCTCAATGGCGAATTCAACAACAAGCCTCTTTTTCTTCTCCGCCTCGCCGTCAACAGCCTTGGCCTGCACGACATGCCCATTAAGCCATCGCAGTCCCATCAGCGCATGGCGATGGTTAAAGTACTCAATGAAACCGTAACCACGACTACGACCCGCACCACTCTTCTCGTCAATCTTACCGCCATCTCGCCCTTCGAAGACGACCTTGGTTTGCTTGACGATTCCCTTTCCCTTTTCTCGTCGACGCTTGTCTTCTTCTTTGGTCTCCTCGGATTCGCGCTGTAGTTCGTCGTACGATAGTGGGGAGCGACGGCCTTCTTTGACATCCTTGGCGAATCCAACAATGGCCTCTCGCGCGAGTGCTTTGAGATCTTTCGATGTGACCGAACGGGGCACGTTGCGGATTGATAGACGGGTGAGACTTAGGTGTAGGGTAGGGTTGGTCTTGATCAGATTCTGGCGTTGCTTCAGGCTGTCTTCTCGCATTTTGACCTCGGACGGCGCCAGTTTTTGGTACAGCGGGGAGTTGGAAGGAATGGTACCCTCGTTCAAGAGGAAGAGGCGGCGCTTGTCCTGGTCTTGTGCAGAGCGCCGCGATACACCCTCGTCTCTCAGCTTGTTGGCCTGGAATTTGGAAACAGCCCGCGACACATTCAGCACTCGGTCTTCCATGGTGTATTTCCCAGTAGGATCGAGCATGTCATTTTGTAGAACCGACTGCTTGATGTTGCTTGCTGTCTTTTTGGAGTGATCTTCTTCGTTTTGGGTCTGTGTTGGGGCGCCCCGGACGCATGCAATTGCATCTTCGGGTTTCCAGAAACACACAAAGCCCGTTCCCCTAGGACGCTCGGTTTCCATATCCATGACGATTCGAGCGTATCGGACAGGGCCGAATTGTTTAAAATGTTCGTAGAGCGTCTCATCCGAGCTGGTGAAGGGTAAGTTGCGAATAAAAACAGTAGAAGCATTCCGTTCGTCCTCGACATCTTCTTGTGGGGTTTCTTCGTCTTCGTCTTCATCCTCGTCGTCCATATCCACGTCGTTCTCGTTCTCGTCCTCGTCATCGTCATCCTCATCCTCGTCATCCTCATCCTCGTCATCCTCATCCTCATCCTCGTCCGAGCTCGTCTCATCCTCGGATCCATCGACGGCGTCACCCTCGCCGGATCCTTCTTCAGCATCAACTTCCATTGCATCAGCTTCAGCGTCGGCAGCAGCGTCTTTCTCCGCGGCTTGCTCCCACACGCTCTTCTCCACCGCCCAATCCACCGCCAGAGTCCTTCCATCGACCTCCTTCCCGTTCACAGCGTTGAGTGCCTTTTCCGCATTTTTCTTGCCTCGCAAAACAACAAAGCCAAAGCCCGCCTGTTCCGTACCTTTCTTCGGAACAACTGCATGCTTAACCTTGCCAAAACTGCGGAAGAGAGTCGCCAATTGGTCGGGTTCCTTGATCGACCACGGAAGATTTCGCACAATCAGTTTTGGGGGTTGGTTCCGTTCTCTTTCACGGGCACGCTCTTCCTTGCGTTTGGTCGCTTCTGCAGAGGGGACACTTTTGCCGTCGCTCCCGCCAATCTCACGCTTTCGCGGCTGCGCAACTTCGACCCTGATCTTTCTCCCTTCAAAGTCGGCTCCGTTCAATTCCTCCAGAGCGCGCTGGGCGTCTTCCACGTCGGCAAAGGTCACGAAACCATAGCCCTTGGATTGCTTTGTTGCGGGGTCGACCACAACAGTGGCATGTCGGAGCACGTACGATTGCGAGAAAAACTCGGTCAGGCTTTCGGTCGTCGCTGAGGCCGGAAGCGAGCGCACGAAAAGCTCTCTTCGCATCTGTGTTTTCGCCGGAGCAGCTGCATCTGTAGTAGTAGCAGTCGGCGCTATTGTGTCATCTTTTGGTGAATCCATGGCTTCGGATTCTTTTGTCTGAAAACTACCGCTTTCAGAAAGCCGTCTTCTTTTGCTGTGAAGTTCGGACATGGTTTTGGAGAGCGGGAAAAAAATAGCGGCAGAAAACGTCTTGATTTTCTGATAACCGCCGGGCGGTGAGTGTCTGGTCTTGGCGGTCAACCTGGAGCCTTCCCTTGTTACGACTTGCATCACAAAACATTTTGAAGGGGAAGAAAAGAGAAAATGGATACTGGAGCAGGCAAGAAACCATCTCAACCAGAAGGCAAAGTCCAACAACCAAAACCCCAGGCCCTGCCGAACCGTTCAGGCCCTTCGGCCATCCTAGTATCGTCTCGCCAAAAAGGCAACCCGATTCTCAACCATGTAAAGCTTGTGCCTTGGGAGTATGCCGATATTCCCGCGGATTATGTGCTAGGGGCCACGACGTGTGCGCTGTTTTTGTCTCTGAAATACCATCGGCTGCATCCAGAATATGTCTACTCCCGGATCAAGCTCCTCGCCGGCAAGTACAATCTACGCATTCTGCTGGTCATGGTAGACATTTCAAACCACGAGGAGACACTAAAGGAGCTTTCGAAAACATCACTGGTGAACAATCTGACCCTAATTCTCTGTTGGTCGGCCCCGGAAGCAGCGCACTATCTAGAGCTTTATAAATCATCGGAACATGCACAGCCGACAGCTATTCGGACCCAGCAACCGCAGTCCTACAAGGAGAGTTTGGTCGAGTTTGTCACAGTGCCACGGAGCATCAACAAGTCTGATGCTGCCAGCTTGATCTCTACGTTTGGCAGTCTCCAGGCCGCGATTAATGCGCAACCCGAGCAAATCAGTGCTGTGCCTGGCTGGGGCGAGAAAAAGGTCCAACAGTGGAGCAATGCTGTTCGAGAAGATTTTAGGACCGAGGCATCCAAGAAGAAAGTGGCTCCTTTGCGGCAAGAGAGGCCTGTTGGAATAGAGGCTCGTCAGGGAGATATGGAAGAAGACGAAGAAGAAGAAGAAGAAGAGATTATGCTTGCTTCCGCTCAGCGTGCAAGCCAGGACAAGATAGACAAAGAGCCGGATAATAACAACCTAGGGTCTACACTGAACTCACAGGTCGATCCTGGCATGAGCGATGGCATAATGGATGCACTCGCCAAACTGCGCAAGGAAGGCGGATGAAAGTATTTTGCTGCTCTTGCATTGTCTCTAACTGCGCTTACAACACAAGCGAGCACCAAGCGAGCACCCCATACTCCAACCAGCCACAGTCTGGTGAATTAGGAACTCGATTGACCAGAGTGGGCTTGTCAAACATCAGACCGACGAGTCAGCGACGTCCACTATCTGGACCGTATATAGATTAGACTCATGTCACGGAGATCGTCAAGCCACGACAGACCAGTGATCCAATGTATGGTTCTAGTGATTAATTAATATATGCACAGTACGTACTAAAATTCGAGATATCAAATTACAAATGTGCAACATCACGTGGGCGACTATCCCAAAGCGGAAACCGGGCAGCCACTCGGCATTGGGCTCTTTTCTTCTCGTCTTCTTCAGAGTCGTGCGGGCCCCGTCACTAGTCTATGAACACTAACTGGCTTCAACCTCACCATCGGGCCTCCCTTCCCCCCTACCGCCGCGCTTGACCGCGCTTAGATCGTATCCGAGCCCTTTTATTCGTAAGTTATGTTGGAATACGATCGAGCATTACGTATTAGCTCTGCGGCCGTCTCCTCATAGTTTTCCCTGCGGCCAGTGACAGGCGCAGCTTGCCCAGGTGAATTTCTCCACCCCACTTTCATTCTACGTACTACGGTACTACTACTATGTATTATTATTACCCCGGATCTCGATCTCCAGCTTACTCGCATTAGCATACAATCGCGCGCCCCGGCTTTCGGCGATGGGATCATGGGGACTGGATCCCACGCCGCTGGTGAATCTTCCGGGTCACCATTGATTGGGCATGAGGACGAGCCTCCAGGGTCTTCCGGTGCAGCCCCTGCTGCTGCTCAATCGTCGTCGTCTCAGAGCTTCGAGTTTGTGCTCGTAAACGATCAGGGGTCGCGCCGCCAGGTTCGTCGCCATGCTATGCGCCAGTATATGCGTCAGCGCCGGCTTGATGGGATTGCCCGGCTGGCTTCGTCGCGTGCCCCGATGCCGGGCTGGCTCAATGCTGCGGATTCGTCTTTTGAATCTATGATACAAGAAGACTCGGAGAATGTAGACGATGCGAGGGGTTCAAAAGAGTGTGGGAATGCAATTGTTCCCATCCGCACAGCAAAAAATCTGTCCAATTCCAGTAGCCTGATATCCCTGATCTCTCCAGGTGCTGGGGGAAGGCGAGATCCGTTCAACAGTTATCCAATGCCTATCAGCGAGCAGGATCATAGGCTGATCAACCACTGTACGTACCCTAATAAAAGGTTTCTTGTGTTTGTGTCTCACTTGTGTAGATGTGGTGACGTATCCGGCGATGATGTACAAATTGTCCAACCCACTACAAAAAAACCCAATGATGGAGATATTCCGGGAATTCGCGCTGAAAGACCACCTGCCTTTTCAAGCCATGCTGGCGATAGCCTCAAAACACCTGGCCAGTGTCGAGGGTCGGTCAGAGTCTCTGCAGAGTTTAGGGCACAAGACCCATACGTTGCAGTTGATCAACAGGACTATAGGCGGCACGAGCGATGATCAACTAGACAACTTTATATATGCCGTCGCCACGATGGCCGTGATAGAGGTACGCTGTATACTACTAACAGTACGAAATATGCTAATCAGTGAGCAGAAATGGTCCAAGGACCCTTCGATTGAAAGAATGCACATCAAAGGTCTTGCCCTGCTGATCCGCAGAAGAGGAGGCATGCGGGCGCTGAAAGCAGAGAAGCCTTTTCTGGAGCAAGTCATATACTGGTAATTTCACTGTCAACCAGCTAGGCAGCACGACACTAAAAAAAAACGTTAGGGTTGATTTCAGCTGTGCCGCCAAGGCAATCGTTGGCGCAAGTCTGCCATGGACCGGACAAATTCCCGACAGCTTTCCAGAGCGGCTGCGAGTATGGTCCCCGGAAATGCAGTCAGACGTGAACTCGGAAGAATCCGACTATATACGGGCATGCGAGGACTTTCTCGCCTTTTTCCGCTCTCTCTATGCTGCACAGTTAACCATGCTCAAAGCACCATGTCAAGCTCCTTCGCCTGCAGAGAAGCCTCGCCGGACATGTCTGTTTTATAGTTCGTCGCGGCTCTATTGCAGCCTGACGACACTGCCCGACTACGATCGCGGCATCCGCGATGTGCGGTTTATCGACGAGTACACATGCCTAGCATGTCTACTTTACCTCAACGTAGCACTATACGACTGCTACGTGAAACAGCAAAACTTTGATCTATACCTAATCTGGCTTGAGTCAGAAATGCAACGGCTCAGCGACGAGCCTAGCGTGTCTTCTTTCATGTGGATGTTTCTGGACAACGGCGGCTATGCACAGGGCGAAGCCGGCGACGCAGGAGAGCGGAGCTGGCTCGTATCGCGCATGCTACGGGTCGCCAAGCGGCTGGAATGGAACCGACAGGGCGCCCTGTGGGATTACCTGCGGTCGGTACTAATAAACTTTGTGAGCACGCAGCAGGAATGCGGACTGGGTGCGGACGTGGTTGGAGAAAAGGAGATCATGGCCAGACAGAAACGATTGGGTCAGGGGGAGCCCCGTCTCTGGGATGAGAACGCGATGAGGCGGGAGATTCTGGGTAATTTGTATGATCCTGCTATTTTGGACATGAAAGACTCGCAGGGTTAGGAACCATCATGTTTTCACATATGTGTAGCATTACTGAGGACTGTCATAAACTTTTAATGTATATATGTTTGTGGTATTTGATGTTTCGGGCAGTTCCTATGATGCATGATATCTGACGCTATTTCTCGACGCTTCAAATGTTGTATAATACATGGAAATATCTTAAATTGGGGGAGTAACATCCAACACAGCTAGGAAACGCCTCGTTTTGCCAGCATATTCGACAGCGAGATGGATGGCGTGTTATTACCGAGCGCATCAATCACGACGTAGTCAATGTTTGAGTTCAATTTCCCTCCGGGAACCGATACGAGGGTGAAGCCCGAGAAGAGAATGTATGGAAGCGGAGTTTGGCCGACTTCATGGTAAGTTTGAAATGGATACCTTCAAATGTCGAAACAAAATGATAAGCCTCAGGGTTCAGAACGCGTGGAAATTGACTTCATGGCTTGAAACATCCCCTGAATCCTACTCCTTCGTATACCATAGGGGTGCTTTGGTCCCCCGCTGAAGCTGTCATCAGCTTATAATAATAAGTGATATTAAGAAATGAAAACCTTCAAATAAAATTAAAATGTCAATAATTCTTTGGAATCGGCCCAGATAAGTAATTAATAAAGATTTACGTCAAACGTTGACAGTGGGTCGGGTCGCCGATCTTACCCTTAGTAAGCTAGCGTATCTACAGAAGAAATAAGGGTGGTCGGAGTGGATCCCGATTGTCCGTTCCGCGTGTATTATTGGTGGATTTACTAGCCCCCATGAGGCCATCTGTAGGGAGGCCGACGCTAGTGCCGTATCTGGAAAGGTTCGTCCGGCGTTGGCGGCCTGAGATTTGCGCCTTGCCCGAACTATACGACTCGCCAGTCAAGCCAGTCAAGATCAGTCTCAGACAGTCTCAGACCACACAGGCTGTCCGCTAGTTACTAAGTCACTGACGATTCTGTGCATAGTGTAACGCCACTGGATTGGTCAGCTGAACGGCTGGTCGGGGACCAGGGGTCTGCGTGGCTTACCATTATTGAAGTCAGTCGTCTGCAGTGCTGCACTCTGCAGCTGTCAGCCTGGTTGATGAACTTGATGCATGTCAAGTTGTCAACCCTCGGTAGAATGCTTCCGGGTTCCTTCTTTACTAGTAAGTACTGCTGCAGCTGCTGATTACAAGTGAATCAGTGATTAGCAAGGCTGTTGGCTGCAGTTGGCACTGGAATTTCCATCAAACTGCAGCTGCTGAGAGCCGCAGACGGCCAATCTCCTTGCGGCACCAGTTTTCCACCTTGGGTTGGTGCGAGTGGCTTTGTTTTCTCGAGTCCCCATCTCGGCATCCCCTCATTCCTCCCCGTAAGGCTGCTGCGGACAAAACACTCGCTTTAATTCTTTTGAAAAAAAAAAATCTCCCACGCTTTTGAAACACGCTTTTGAACTTATCATCATGCAATATATGCTGATGAACAGGAACACTCTTTAATTACCGCTTGCATTTATAAATCAGATCGCCAAACTTCCAGAGACTGATACAGAACGAATACCCCAAAATGCATCGCTTGCAGGCGTTCTTCTCCGCCTTGCTCGTCGCACTCTTCGCGTCGAGCGCACTCGCCACGCACATTTCGACCTTTAAAGACGACACGTGCAAGGACAGCTACCAGGATATTAATGGGCCCGACGGATTCCCCAACGGGACGTGTGTGCAGATAAGATCGCGCGGCGTTTATAGCAGTTTTCAGGTGACGCAGATAGACAACGGATGCGGTGGTACGTTTCTCTTGCGCTCGCATGCAAAGTGCCCAGAATCAAGTAGTCTGTACAGTTACTGACAATGCCCAGTTACAATCTACAAGAAAGATTCCACCAGCGCCCCATGCTCAGACCTAACGCCAATCCTCGCAAACCTGGGCACCTGCTACAATTCGACGTATGTTTACTTTAGCATCGACAACTGCATACAGCCGGACTCGACGACCGCTACCGGAACCGCATTATCAACAGGCTCAGCAACAACCGCTGCCTCTGCCGCTACAACCACCACAACCAGCTCTTTCTCCTCAGGCGGAAGCTCCACCAACGTCGGCGCCATCGTCGGCGGAGTAGTCGGCGGCGTATTTGGCCTGGGACTGATTGCGCTGGCCGCATGGTTCCTCTGGCTGCGCGACGGGCGCGCACGCTCACAACCACCGACGTCGCCACGAGGCGGCTCAATGATGGACCTTGGAGCATATCCCACGAAAAAGGGCGGCGATTCTGGCGACATTGCCGAGACTGGCGCCGCCACTGTTGCTGGTAGTAGTGTCGCGGCGACAGTCGCCGCAAGCAGTACCAGTGGCAGGGTTCAAGAACTCGAACCAAGCCCCAACAGAGCCGAAATGCCGTCGACGGGGACGTGGACAAAATACGAGCTTTCGAGTGCGGAGACGGGGCGGGGAGAGACAAAATATTATGCGGAATTGCCGGGGCATGAGTGATTTCTTTCTTTCTTTCTTTTTTGCGTCGATGGGAAGCAAGCGGTTTCTGTTTTTTTTTTTTTTTTTTTTTTTTTTTTGTTCTCTACTCTTTGGAGGACTAGGGCTATATTATGTGTAATTATAATAGTTATGTCGACTCGACATACATTAAGGCAATTTTCTCCACTGTTTTTCTGTATACAAATGTACGCAGTTGTGTACCTACCTGCTAGCAAGACTGGCTAGCAAGCCCGGAAATAGCGGGTTTAATCAACATCAGCGCTATTCCAAAGTCTGTACATAAACCGAGACTCGCCTCTCGACTCTCGAAAGTCGAAAATGGAAATCCATCAAATGCAGGGGCCAATGCTGGGTATACGTGGTGTGGTGGCCGCTCGCAAAACGGACCAAAACAGACGTGCCGATCCCGCTGCTAACTACATAGTACGTACTGGTGGTTAGCCACATGGCCACGATGTGTGGACTCGGATTCCAGAGTACGAAGTTTGAAGACAAAACCATCACCAAGACATGTAATTCACACACTCTCTTTAAAAAAAAAACTGAATCGACGGCTCAAAAATCCGAGTCTTCAGTCCTGCCAAGCACTCTCCGTTTAAGGTGCGGCCCACTAGCCAAAACCTAAAACATTGGCTGGCCCCATATTCCTAATCGGGTAGCCCCACTATATGCCAGCACAGCCTATAGCATACTTTGTACGTACGACAGGATGGATCGACATGGCGTTGCTTGTTTTGTGAAGATGTGCTTCTGATCCATTTATAGCTGTTGATACAGCAGTGCTCACTGCTCACAGATTGATATCGATCATGTAGTTTCGTTGTATACAGAATCCTCGTCAAGGTATTGACTAGATGTATAGTGTATAGCACAATTCGTCTCATCCAGTTCCGCGTGTCATCCCTCCACATCAAAGTCCTCCGTAACAAAGCATTACCACGACAGCCTGACCAGCGATCCATTCAACTGTAGCTTATTACGTAGTCCCAGACACTAATCTTAGAACCTTCCACCGTCAGCCTGTCAGGTACACATATCCTCCGTACTAAATCCTCATCTATCCAATAACAAGCTGGTACATGCAGCATGCTATCCATTCCAGCCCCAGGTTTCAATATTTTCTCCATTTTTAGATCTTCCATATTCGGGAACTGCTGTTTTTCGATTCCTTCTAGAAAGGAGGTGCTCATGGAATAATTTCGTCTATAAAAGGGACGTCGTTGGCCTCGATCTTACACTCTCAATCACACAAAACTTTCGACTTCAACTTCACCTTCCATCTCAACAAACTCAACCGAAAACAAACAACAAAATGCATTCCACCACCCTCCTCGCCACCGCCCTCACCCTCCTTTCCTCTACTACTGCCTCCCCCCTCCAACCCCGCGACACCTGCTCCGTCGTCCAACAAGTCACATCCACCTTCTACGGGTACCCGGACAACTCCCCCCCGGGGGCAGACATCGCATACACCCAATGCGGCCGGGACAGCGCCGGCGGAAGCGGCACCTTTTCCGACCCCGTAACCTTTGCCAGCGCAAGCGGCGAGTTCGAGACCTGTGAAGTAATCTACGCACCATACCTGAAAAAATACCTGCGGTACGAGGACGAGTGTACGCAGTGCGAGAGCGACTGGAGCAATGGCGGGACATGGCATGTGGATACGTGGATTGGCAGCAGCACGTCGGATGGCGGGCAGGATCAGATTGATTGTGAGGATGCGTTGACGCCGGATGCGCAGAGTATTATTCGGAATCCGGCAGATGATTTGGAGGTTGATAGTAAGTTCTTTCTGGCGCTTTTGGTATTGGGCGAGGCTAAATGGGGATGATGTAGCTACGGCGTTGTATGACAATGGGTCTTGCAATACTGGCAACACCTACACCGACTACGACACTTCGACATACTGCTCTTCTTAGATTTGCGCTTGACCTGCGTGTAAGAATGTAACGTGATTGACTCATCATTCATCATCTATAGCTATAACAACAAGGGTATTCAGCTTCAACAGCACTCCGCTATCAAGTAAACAATTTCATCTGTCCGCGGCAGAAAGTAAAGTAACCATCATATGTGCAATCCTTTCATTTCCTCGCTTTTAACAAAAAAAACAACAACAAAACGAAATAAAATCAATCGTGCGTCGGCTTGTCGCATCCGATCCTGCCCAGCAGCGCTTTTCGGTCACTGTCGCCCAGCACACGGCCACCCCCGCGACGCGTTCGCACCGAACCATTGGCACGGCGCCACGCGCTCTCAGAGCCAGAGCTTCTTTCTGCGGTGGTCTCGCTGTCTTCGTTTTCCGACTGTTCGGCTTCCTCCTCATCTTCATCGTCGCTGCGCGAGTCCTCGGATTTGCCAGTTCGGACAAAGGTGATGACGACCTTGACAATCATGGTGAACCACAGCAGCGACAAACCCAACAAAAACAAAAGCGCCGACAGGAAGATCCACTTGACAGTCGGAGTCATGCAAAACGCCCCGTCCCCGCTGAGATATGGGTTAAACAAGGTAGCGAACTGGTCTGAGTACGGGTTGGTCGAGAGCAGCTCCGCCGTCTTGCCCGAGTAGCATCCATACGACAAGACGCCCGGTAGGTTTATGTAGATCGACCAGCAGAGCACGGGGAAAATCACATGGCGAGTCACAAACCACGCGAGGAGGAACGTCACAAAGGCGATGTTGCACAGCGTTTCGAAGCCGTAGTATTTGAGGATTTTGGCCGTCTGTCCAGTCAGCAATTACTTACTTCTTCTTTTGGAGCACACTTACCGGAAGTAAAAAGTCAACAATGTCCATCAGCGCCAGCACGACATTCGAGACGTTATGAAACCGATAGATATAGGCAGAACCCAAAAGGATGCTCGTGACGACATGATGAGTAAACATCTGGGCATAGTCCTTGCGGCGCTCTTCGATATTGACCGTAAAAATCTGCTGGATCCAAAAGGCCAGCTGCGTGAGAAGGTACCACTTCATGGCGCCGGAAGCGCCAGGCTTCGGCCACTCGGTCCAGATCTCTCGAAAGTCGGTCCAATAGGCCGAGTTTTTCCAGAGATACTGCAGCGGTCAGTCATTATCATAGATTTGTGTGTGTGTGTGTGTGTGTGTGTGTGTGTGTGTGTGTGTGTGTGCAATACGTACGATTCCATAGCTCCAGGCGGTCGAATCGTAGATAACCAGCCAAGCCTGCTCAGCGGCGCGCAACGAGGCCTTCTTCTTGAGCCCGGTGGCCTTGGCCAGCGGGCGCAGGATCCACTCAATGAAAATAGCACGCACAGCCGTAAAAGCGAGCACGGCGCTGATCACAAAGTAGACGTCGTCGCGGCCCTGGGTGTACAAACCGGTCTCGGGCTGGTAGTAGGACATTTGGAAGAACGGGGTGGTGAAGGACTGCACGGAGGGGTACAGGTTGTGGGCGGCCAGCAGGGTGGAGAGGATGGTCAGCGAGATGCCTATTACACATTATTACTTGTCCTCAAGCTGTCCTCAAGCATTCTGCTCGGAAGATATTGTTTGGTAAAACCTACCAATCTGGTTCTGCACCACCCACTCGCGAAAGGTAGCTTCCTTCTGCAAGGGCCGCGGCGTGCGGGCGCCGGGGGCGGACACGCAGGCATTGAGCTGGTCAATGGACTCGGGGGTCTGCTGAGACCGAGAGAGATGCTTCGCCATGGTCGCTCGGTCTGCAGGTGGTTGAAGGGTGGTGGTGAGAGGTGAAGTTGAGGGGATACGTAGTGGGAGGAGGTAGGCAGCCTCAGACAGCAGTTTCAGATGGAGATTGATTTTGCTGCTGCAGGGCCGCGGCGAATCAGCGGGCGGGCAGCAACAGCGGGTCAGGAACGTCTCAGACAGGGATGGTTCTAAACACAGCAACCATGGGCGGGAATAATCGTTCAGGAACAGTGTGCGTAGCAAAGGGTAGAGTGCGAATTGAAAAGACAGACACACAGACGAACACACCAGGCGAGGCGAGACCTCAACAGACAAAGACAGACCACCTCGCAACTCGCAAGCGATCGCCGGGGCCTTCACCGCTCAGCGCGGGCCGGCAAATGGCAGGCGTCATCGCCTCCACGCGCTCCACCGGCTTTTGTTGGGAGCGAATCAGCCACAACTCCCAAATACCACTAATACCCCACTCTGTACTGCAATTTACTATGATGCAACTGTCCTCGTCGATCAGATCCTATGTCCTTGTCTTATGTACGGGGCTCAATTGATGTGTCTTCTAGTTTTGTATTGAACTGTTCTCCAGTCCCCCCGTGATGCGGTCGACATACTCGCCTGCACTCACCCCCAGCTGCGCCATGTCCACGCCCTGTCCGCTCATCGCCCGCGACATAGCACGAACCACCTCTTCGTCCTCCCAGACACTGCTGCCGCCGTCCTCGCTCGAGCTCTCCATGGCCACCGCCGTGCGCCAGTACCAGTCGTCGCGCGCCTTGAGCGTCTTGTCGCGCACCACCGCGTTGCGTGCGACGCTGACCCCGTGCAGCTTCTGGTTGACCGTCGTGAGGGCCTCCGTCGCCCGCGCCACCAGCTGATTGATCTGGTCTGCCTGCGACGGCGGACTGAAGAAGAAGCGGTGCGTGGCCGAGACATAGACCAGACCTGCACACACGCTGTCGAACAGCGCAAACATCATCGGCCGCAAGGAGCTCATCGCATGGAACAGACTGGACGGCGGCTGCTGTCCCGCGCGAACAGCCGCAGACGCAGCAGCAAGAGGGTCGTAGGCACTCATCACGTAGATATCCAGCCCGGCCAGCACCAGCCCGGCAGTAGTAAACCAACTGCGCCATCGGGCCGCGTCCGGGCCTGCAAACGGCGCCGAGGTGACCAGGGCCAGGATGAGCAGGTGCAGTAGATGCGGCACCACGCTGTTCCAGGGCAGATAGTAGAGCAAGTACGAGACCGGCGACCCATCCTGCCCGCCACCACAAAACTGGCACGAGAGGAGCGCGTCCGGCCCGTAGCGCAAATAGATCTTCCTTGCTGCCGTCGACGTCAGGCTCGACCGCAGCAGTTTGTCGTAGTCGGTCAGCGTCTGTTCGGGCCGGAAACGCGCCAGCCGCGCAAAGATGACATCAGTTGGCGTGGTGATACGCGATCCAGTCTGCGAGAAGATGTTGGGAGCCGGCGCGTGCGGGTTGATGGGCACGCTGAGTGTGAGAAAGACCACGATGGCTCCGAACAAGACGTTCAGCGCGCGGCTTGCCTGTGATGGAATCCGGCGCGGAGGCGGCCGGTGGGCGAGCTGAACGCGAAGGGTACGGTAGAAATTGATAACTCGTGGGAGGAGGACGGGTCCGAAGAAGATTAGGAGGGATTTGATGCTGATGCTCATTAGCTGTCGTCTTATAACTCGCTAGGATGTGACTTACGTTCCCCAGGAGAACAACGAAAGAACCGCCTGCGCCATTTTTCGTTTTTTTTTTTTTAAAACATGCGCATCTTCTTATGCAAGCATATAGAATAGTCGAGCTTGCTATTCCAAGCGATCGTGCGTGCTTGTTGATCCGTATTCCGTCCTGTGAGGCTCGAGGCGCTGAATGTGTTAAGGTTGATGACAACTTTGAGCTGGGCTCGGGGAAGGCGCGGACCCACTACGAGTCATTCTAAAAATATCTCACGTGCGGTTCTATGTTCAGACAGTCTCTTTAATGATTTTAACAGATTTCATTCAACTTGTTTATGCTGAGTATATCCATGCCGTTTTTATCACAGAAAACTTCAATAAAAAAACAGTAGTGGCCTTTTCTTTAGCCTTGTAGTGATTATGTACAATTATGAGCGAGTGTGGTAACGCTTGCTGCAGGGAATATGAAAATGCTCAAATAACACCGAAAAGAATGTCAAACTTGAAACTCAATAAGAGATCCTTTCAAAGCTGAGTTCTCTAACCATCAGATGTTCGTCCCTCAAACAAAGTTGGAGTACGCCGGGTGGTGAGCAGCATTCGGCATCGTCAGGTCCGGCTCGCTGCTACTGTACTTGGACGAGGACGCATCGGTGCGGTCGTTGACTGGGCTCGAGATCTTGAGCGGAAACCGGGTGCCCTGGCGCATCGACATGGGCCGGGTGATGTTGTTGCTGGTGATCGCTCGGTAGGTGGGCAGAGTCTCCTCGCGGTTCAAGCTCAGCTGGAACGATTTTTGACTGCCCTTGCGGTCGACGACTTTGTCGGCAACAGCACCGTATGCGCGGACCTGACGGGCGGTTACAGAGTTGGCCGAGTCGGCGAAGATGAAGCCCTGTTTTATATGTGTCAGCAGTCTGGTTTGTTTTTGGGTCATGTATACATACGGCAATGAAGTTGACAATCCCCATGGTCATTGACAGAATGCCGGCAGACGCCACGATCCTCCACATCGAGAGCCCGAGGTGCTTCTGGCTAAAGTCGTCGTTGTTGAGATTGCCCAGCACCGAGACTCCCAGCACGATCATGACAAACGCCAGCGGGCCAAAGCCTGCGGTCTGGCCGAGCTGGGGGCAGTGCCGGTTGAAAAAGTTTCCAAAGAGTGGCAATTCCGAGATTATCAGGAAGACTATATCTATGATTAGAAGCTGTTTAGGAAATGATGTTCAGAGGAGAGTTCCTTACTGCTCAAGCTGCAAGTGACCACATGAGTGACCGCCTCGAAGAAGAAAAAGTTGTTGTTGAGGGTGATTTTGATCAGCATGACGATGCTGGCAGCAATAAGATCGAGAAAGGCTATGATGTTGATGCCGCGCAGCACATTGAGGATCACGTATCCTGGACCAGCCAGGGATCCTTTGAACATAGCAGTCACAGCCATGGCGTGAGCTGAGGGAGTTGATGATTTTGCCAGAAAATCAGGATTAGAGAGATTAAAAGAAAGATTCAACTGAGATGACTCGAAAGAGCGAAAGAATGATCACGATCCAGCCAGCAGGACGGTGTTAGAAGAAAAGACAAGAGGATATCTAGAGAAGAGAAAAAAACAGAGGTGACAGTCAGAGACGAGACAGACCCGGCGCAGAGAGAGCTTATGAGAGGGCGACCCTCTGCTCTGCATTGTGCCGACAATGGCTTTTTTTTTTTCGTGAATAGACAACAATAGCCCATTGAGGCCCGATATAGCAACAAGAGGCTCATGAAACACCTCCGGCTTTGTCCACGGACAATGCTGGCCATTCATTGCCCGCACAATAGGCAATCTCCAGAATCCCCACTGAATAAGTGTTTCTTCATCGGGCTGCAAGTCTGCCAGCCATTGGCTGTGGTCAAGACTGAAGCAAGCTAGTCGATGCAGTGGTGGACGACGCTCGCTGTCGGCCCTGGTGAAACAGTGAGCGCCCGCGCTGATTGGCTGCCGCGCTGTGTAAGCGCCAGGAGTTCGTCTTGCCCACCGTCAATAACAAGAATAGAAGTAGGAGCTGTTATTATTGTTTCAGTAGGATGACTGCAGAAGAAAAATAGTCATTAGTCAATAGTCAAAAATAAGAATACGGTCCTCACCTGGTTGCTAATTATACACGATGCCGATCGCAGACCCCGCCACGTGAAGCGAGATCGATTGATATGAAGTTAATCAAGAGTTCGATATGTGTTAATCATAGGATTATATTATATGTATTATTATAAAATTATACAGATATAGATTTAGATATTTATTTATTTCTTTTTGCCACAAGAAACTCAAGACTCAAGAGGTATGCAACGACAGGGCAAGTGGGGCACTCTATTTAATCGCCTCATCCGCCTTCCGCTTTCAACTCTGTCAACTCCCCTCAGTCGCTCTTCTCTTCGTCTCGCTGCTCACCCTTTTCACTTGTTAACAACAGAAAACCCCAAAATAATAATCCGATAACTCCGACACAATGACTCGCGGTAACCAACGGGAAAACGACCGCAAGAAGAACTTGGAAAAGGCGGCCAAGTCGGTATGCGCGTTTTTTTTTTCCTTTCTCCCCCTCTTCTTTTTTTCTTCCACCTACTTACTGACCACCACCAGAAAAACAAGAACAACATGTCCGGCGCCGAGTTCGCCCGCGAGAAGGAAAAGGTCGCCGCCATTATGCAAGAAAAACAGAAAAAAGGTAATCCGCCGACTCTCCGGTTCTAGACCGATCCATCTACGTCTTTGTCTTTTTCAAGGTAAAAAAGGAACGCGGCCGGGAATATTTTCTGACATTGTATGCTTTTCTGTATAGCTCTGGAAAAGAAGGCTGCTGAGGCAGCTGCCGGCGGAAAAAAGTGACACGGGCAACGACTCTCTCTCTCTCTCTCTCTCTCTCTCTTCCTCTTCGTCGACCGATTTTTGCTGTCACAAATTCACCATCCTCCCCATCTTTTTCTTGGATTTCGTACCGAGTAGACCTGTCGTCCCAGACGCGCCATAGCTACATGTCCTGCATTTCTCCTTTGATCATCCGCCCATGAAACGATTGGACTGCCGATTTGGATGCTGCATATACACGACCATACACACTCGTTGGAAAGCTCACACAGGTCAGCACCGAATGGGAGGATGAGCCACTTTTGGAATTAGCGTTGGCGTCTTTTTATATATATTTTGCTTGCAATATACCGTTGTTTTTGCCACTGCTGAATTAGTCGGGTATATTATTCACGGCGTAGTCGTATTCTGTGATGCCTGTTGCTGTCCTTCGTAGAGTCCGGTATAGTAGCCTGCAAAATACCAGGACATCATGAGATTTTTCAGTGCTGGGTCTTGAACTGCAACCAGTCAGTACTAGATCAAACTAGACGCAATAAACAACTCACCTTGTCCAAGCAACGCGCTGGGCATGGCCGGGGCTCCAGCTGGCGGCTGTGAATACGAAGCCGCTGCAGGCTGCTAACAAGGATCCGTTAGTTTCTGCAACAAATGTCTTTGCCATATTCATGTCCGACGTACCTGCGTCTCTCGTCCTGTCGATAATGGAGCCTTATCGCTGCTGCTCTTGGTCGCATCTGCAGCGCCAGTCTCAGTGTCCATGGGCTCGTCGATGCCTTCTTCCTCTGCCCGGTTCAACACCTGCTCAACATCCTCGCCGCGCGCGTGGATGCTGTGATAGACCTGCCCAAAAGTCAGCACGATCGGAAATGCCAAATGATTGTGTATAGTATACCTTGTACTCCTCCACAGCGTCGTCCCACGACCGCACCAGCGCCGAATCATCCCAGATTTCCTCGTGCGACAAAGCGCCGCCGGACCTCTTCTTCTTGCCCATGATATATATGGCCGCCAACAAGGGTTTGAGTTAAATATTGCGCAAAGATGCGGAGAGGCGGCCTCGTTGGAGTTGGAGCCTTCCGCTGCGGCTTGGCGTATGAGAGAGCTTTCCGCGTGGGGAAGGAGCAGCAGCAGCACCTTAAAAAAAAAAAATTAAAAAAGTTTCCGCTCCGCAGGCGAAACTTCAATCAACCACTTTACACTATCACGTCGCCATACTAACAGAAAATGGCTCCTGACAAGAAAGAGAAGAAGCGCAAGGGTAATTATATATGGTTTCAACTTTTTCAAGAATTCAATTAACTTGTCCGTCTAGCTGCGCCCGCGCCAACTGATCCGCCAACCAAAAAGTCCAAAAAGGTCTCTGCCGTCGAACAAGCATCAGAAGCGCCTGCCAAGTCCGTTTTGAAAAAGGGCAAAAAGTCTACAGAGGCCAATGGAGCTGTCAATGTCAAGGCAAACGGCGAGTCGACTCGCAAGGCCTCTTCTCGCAAGCGTGCAAGCGACTTTTTGAGCGACGACGACTCTGATGAAGAACCCGCCAAAGAAACAACCAAGCCCGCAAAGAAGCAGGCCAAGGAGGCAGGAAACAAGAAGAGCAAAAAGGCCGAGGTGGTAGAACAGGTTTCGGAGGAGGATCAAGAAGAAAGTGAAAACGATGATGAGATTGACGACCAGACTGCAGATCTCATCAAGGGTTTCGAGAGCAGCGGGGACGAGGATCCGTCCGACGACGAGGGGCTAGATTCTAGCGAGCCTGTGCCGCGGATTCCAGATTCCAAAAAGGCCAAGAGGAAGATCCAGAAGAAGCTCAAAGGAAACGACGAGCCCGAGACTCCAGGTGCCGTATACGTTGGGTAAGAATCTAGATATTTGTGTCATTTCACATGCTAACATCACCAGACGCATTCCGCACGGTTTCTACGAGCATCAAATGCGCGCCTACTTTTCGCAATTCGGAGACATCACTCGTCTTCGTCTTTCCCGCAACCGAGTCACCGGCAGCTCCAAGCACTACGCCTTTATCGAGTTTGCTTCCACCACCGTCGCCAAGATTGTTGCCGAGACCATGAACAACTACCTGATGTACGGCCACATTCTCAAATGCAAGTACATTCCGCAGGAGCAGCAGCACGCGGAGCTGTGGAAGGGCGCCAACCGTCGATACAAGTCTGTGCCATGGTCCAGAATCGAAAAACAACGACTGGACCGCGGCAAGACGCGCGACAAGTGGACAAAGAACATCGAGGCTGAGCAAAAGCGTCGTCTCGCCAAGGCGGAGAAATTGAAAGCGATCGGCTATGAGATGGATCTGCCGACCTTGAAGGGTGTCGACGAGGTCCCGGTGCAAGAAACCCCGGCTGCTATTGAAGCCAGCTCAGATGATCCCAAGGCAATTGAGCCTGCTGCGGAGGAGGAAGTTGAGAAGACCCCTAAAAGGTCTGCAAAGGCAAAGAAGGAAGAGGCCACACCAACATCCAAGGCCGCCAATACGGAAAAGGCCACCCCTTCGTCGGCAAAGTCTGACGGCAAAAAGACGAAAAAGTCCCCTGGAAAGGCCAAGAAAGCCAAAGCTTGAGTATTGTCCACTTCTTCCATGCTAGACGAGTTAAAATCATGACTGTGTGTTGCATTTCTTTGTGTGTTCATGTACGTATTCATCAATTGATATTCATACCAAGCGTTTAAAAGTCTGAACTATTTGATTTCAACCTATTACATTTCGTCTTAACTAGTAAAAAAAAATAAAAGCAATTTATCGTGGCTGATCCATAACATCATATCCATACACTGTCTCCGCAAGCACCCGTAGTTTCATTGGCATCATACTATCTCGATACCGCTCCACTATGGCATCTTTATTCACGGGCGTGCAGAGACTCGACCAGAACTCGCTTTGCAGCGCGCGCCATTCGCAATGTGTGCGTTTTTGTGGGTTCCACCAGTTGGGTAGTGTGCTGTTGGTATTCTTTTCGGGTTCGGTTTCGTCTGGTTGGGGTTTGCTGTCTGTAGATGACGATGATGGTGTAGAAGAAGATATTGATATTGCCGATGGCGACGACGAGGATGAAGGCGGGGAAGCTGATGAGAATGAAGAAGAAGAGGAGGAAGGGTTCTCGGCCAGGTCTAGAAAGTCTTGAAAGTCTCGAAGCGCGGATTGCAAAGCAGTGTCGATGTCGATGTCGATCTCAGTTTCAGTGTCGGTTGTTTCTGTGTTTGTAGATTGCGGTGCATATCGTCCGCGTAAATACCGCCGATATATCCTCTCGTCTTCAACGCGCAAACGATAAGCGTCGATGAGCCTGTTCATAGCCTCTTCCTCGGAGAGACCCTCCAAATAACCATTTTCTTTTTCTGTGTCCTTTTCTTTCTTTTGTTCCCTTTTTCTGTCCGTTTCTGGTCCATTTCCCTCTTTGCTTCTGGAAGTATTGCTAGCAGCAGTAGCACAAGCCCTCTGATGCCCACTCTTCCAATCACTGCGTTGACAAGCCCGCGAGCAATACAGACGCGATCGACAGCGTGAGCAGCGTTTTAGCTTCTGGTTTGCTTGGGCGTTCCAGGGTTCGCGCTTTTTACAAAAAGAACATATGCGGGATGGGTTGCCGCGGAGGTATTGTTGCTGCTGCTGGTTGGTGGTGGTGGCGGTGGTTGTGGTGGTAATTTTGTTGTTTTTGAGCATGGACAGTTTGTTGTTTATGATATCCATCGTGTTCGGATTTGAGTCGGGATGGCTATACCGGTTGACGACTTTCGATGTTGGAATAGGTATGTATGTAGATTGGCGAGTCACGCTGGTAGCATTCTGTCAAAGTGTATTGACGTATAGGTAGAATCCGCCAACAACGATATTTTCCAACTGTGAGTACTTTGAGCGAACAAGGCGCATTTGGCGAGGTCGGATGTCGGCGACTTGCGTCATGTACGGCTCTCGTGCGTACTATACCGATGTTTATATATATTCCCAAATGACAGCCTTCCTAAGCGAGCGTAGTTGGGTCAGGAAGAAAAAAACCCGGCGTCAACATTCCTATTGGCACGTGAGACAAACAAGAAGAGGGCTGAGCCGGAGCCTGAGCGAAGGGCCTACACGCCTACAAAAACTACTACTAAGCAAAAACAAGAAGTGGAAAGTGGAAACCGAGTTGGGTCTTTTCGTCTCTACTTTTCCCTCCGAGAGGAAAGACCCACTTGTCATAAATACCAGAGCCGTGCGGAGCAGGGCGCCGTGTTTATTAGTACGTAGTACCTCTATAATGGTTAGTGGGAATAATAACGAGGTAACTGAAAAGCAGCCAAGTGGGTAGACGTGTCGCCTGGAGCCCGTCGGGAGGAAGAAATCTGGGGTAAAGCGCAAAACTGGGCGAGCCACGCCAGCCAGTAGGAACCGATCAGTTTCTCAGCCGGGCAAAGAGGCAGCCTCAATCCGGAGTCAATGATGTCTCGGCATCGGCTCGAAATCGCATATGCATGGGTCCATCAAGGATCCATCTAACCCTAACCCAGTCAAACCAGACCAGACCGCCCCTTCTCTGATGTGGTCCAGTGGATTCGGCGCTGAAGGAAGGCATTCAAATTGCCCCCAGTCCAGTCTCAGTCAGTCTGTGCTGCAACGTCTTGTCGGCCGAGGCCTTGCCCTCTCGCAAAAGAAAAAAACCGGCGGCAAGGGTGAAACAATCCAGTCACACCGTCGCACGCTACGTCACGCGGTTGGGAAGGGCAGACATCAGGGAGTTTCTCTTCCGTAACAGTAAATGCAAAGTCCTCGATCGAGCCTAGTTGGCAGTGGGCTCCTGCGCAGTGCGTAGTCGAGCCCCCATGCCACGGCTAAATCGTATTGGGAAAGGCATCACGTGTGGCACATTACTCCGCTGAGGCCCCCTCTCGGGCAGCGATATCCGGTGGCTCGTCGGCGGGCATTCTTAGGCTGTGCTGATCTATCAACTGTATGTATCGAGTGTCTGTGCATGTTTGTGTTTTATGAGTTGTGTTGAGTGACAAGAAGAAAGCGAGTCGGGACACGAGAAAAAGGAAGTCGCGTTCCTGACAAGACGTATGTTTGCACTGTTTGCATTGTTGCCCTATCAGGACTAGCGCCGACGAAATTTCAACCCGCCTAAAACGCTCGCCGTGTTTTTTCCTCTCTCTCCCTCCTTCAAGCAACTCCTGGCTCAAAGAATCGCATTCAAAGCTCACACACAGAGTGTATCTCCATACCTCTTTATCCAAAGCTTTGGGAGAAAGTCCCCGGACACCCTGCCCTTGTTTCTTCGGAGACATGGCTTCTGTCAGGCACTGCGGAAACGCGCCGCCATAAAAGCAATTCGATAGCGGCTGACGCCTCTACTTCTCCCTTTACCCTTCGGCCTCTGCGACACTTCAATTTCTTTGCGGTGGAAACAATGGCATTGGCTGGGGGTGGAGAGGAGGATTCAATCGGGGTTGCTATTCGTCGAGGTTCAATAGTCATGCGATTGCCTGTTTTCGTGACGGGTAACTCAATGGGGCTCATTCTTGAGGCGAGGAGTTCTGCTTGATTCTTTTTTCACAAGTCTGTAGCTTATGGAAAGCGGTGTTTGAAAAGTCAAGAACATAGTTCTTGACTGCCTTCACGCAGAAGCTCTGTCAAAGGAGCCAGACTCTATAGGATGAACTCAACTCTACGTCTCGTGTTCGTGTGATGATATACCAATCATAGAGTCAAGCACAGAGGATCCGCAAGGACCGTTGAAGACTCGATTGTAAAATTTATCTGATGAACCTCTTCTATAGACTATTCTTATTATAATCCTTCACCCAGACCTCAAAACATTCCCACAAACGTAGCATTCATTACTTTTCAATGTTTCCAAATCATAACCAGGGTTTCTGAAGCTTCTGCAGAATTATTTTACAATTCTTTCTTCGGCTCCTCTGCTGGCACAGCTTGTGCTTGTTTATCAGCAGGTTGCGCAATCTTCTGCACCACCACGGTCACCACGTCGCCCGCCAGAGATATAACCGTAGCACAAACACTTCCCCAAACCTGGATGCTCACCGTCCCCAGCGGCGCGCGTGGGCAAGAGAGCACCCATTCAACCGGGTACGGAAGCCAGCCAGGCGGGAGATCGAACATGGGCGATTTCGAGTAGTAAAACTGAAGGAAGATTTTGAAGCCGTTTGTGCTCAGCCATCGAGCCGTCTTGACCCTCCACTCAAACGATGATTTTTGCGAACCGATGGATTTATCTATTATCTTCTTTCAGAACCAAATAACAGTATTGCAAGGGAAGTGACGACTGACTCATTTCTTCATACTCTTCCAAGGCTTTGTCGTGCCGCCGTCTCAGTTTCGCCCACTTGGCAAACTCGTCCTGGGAACTTGTGGCGTTCATTTCGCGTTTCAGCTGCACAACATCTCGTTTGAGTTCCTGCTGTTTGCGGGCGTCGTTGAGGAGAGCGGTGGGAAGTCGAAGGTACAGAAGCCATAGCTGTGTCAACATTAAATTAGCTTTGAACGTGGGAATGCAATGTGTTGGGTAGTATGCCACGCACCAGATTGTCTATCGTACTCGCCCCGATAGTGTTGACTAGGTAGATGACCAAATGGACCAAGAAAACGAGGAGTATAAGCGAAATCATCTTGACTTGTCGGTTTGTTGTTGTAGTGGTGGTGGTGTTGAGACGAACGATCAAGAGAGAGAAAAAGAGGAATCGCACAACCAGGTTAAATAGGGGTTGGGAAGTTCGTGTAACAGTCGCGTACAACTAGCGAAATTTGCATTCGGACTGCTTTGCGCTTCTTTCGGGCTCACTATCGGCCAAAGCTCAGCAGATGTGAAGCTTCATTGTGCGCAAGTGAGGACAAAACAGTTGAGGTGGACGGAATGACGTCTGGCCGAGTTTAGTTTGTGCCCGCTGGCGCCGCCGGCCGAGCAACCGCAGACAACTCGACAAGGTACTACTGGCAGCGCAAATGTCCTCGTTGTCGGCAGAGGATGTCTATGGGTCCTTGGTTGAGATATTTCGGTCTAGGAAATTCGACAAATGTCTTGAGATCGAGATCCTACTTCCCGACCTTGGGCCGCTTTTGAGAGATGGCTTGTTTATTGGCATTACCAAAAAGGCCCTCACCAAGGCATTTGTTATTGCGAGAAAGCGCTTTATGCAGTATCTGGAACACGCAAAGGAAGGATACTCAGCGTCAGTCGAGGAACAGACAGAATGCGCTGCTTCAACAGAGATAATCCTGCTCTTCGACTGCGAGCACACCACTGCATGCAATTGGAGGAAGCGAAGAGTGGCTGCCTCGATAAACAGATATATCACCGAAGAGACTGGAAAACAAGGACTACAGGATTTGTTTGAAAGCGAACTGAATATGATAACGACATTTGTCTGCTCTCCCCTGCATAGGCACACCAAGTCGCCTACTCTTTGGCAGCATCGACTCTGGCTCGTGACCGAGCGATTGAAACTGCAAGATCGCCTGCGAGAAGATATATTTCTCTCCACAGAAGCCATGCACAGGTTTCTACTGGCCGAGTGGAAGATCGTCTCCAGGGCAGGGGAGCTCCATCCAAAGAATTATTATGCGTTTAGCTACATGCGCCAGCTTCATTCAAGTATGTCGAACCTGTCGGAAAGGGCTGGTAGCAATGCGGTCGCCCAGGATTCTGCTTTTCTGCACGAGCTAGCAGTCACGCTTGTGGAGCCGACGCTGAAATGGTGTTTATCCAACCCAAAGGATGTTTCCGGATGGATGTACCTGGTCTATCTTTTAAATCACGAGGATCCAGCCGGGAAAGAAGAAATGCAACAGCTGAGAAAAGTAGCTATGGAGCGGACGCTTCACTTTGCAGTAGAGATTACTGCGTGGAACGGAGAAAGTCTATGGACTTTTGTAGATCTTATGGTGACGAGGTTTGGGTCAACCATTCTACCAGGAAATGTTGACCAGAACTGTGCAAAGCCGACGGAGACGAGAACTGCTCGATGGAAAACTACAATGCAACATACAACTGCCAGCTACACTCCATCTAACGAAAAGACATGACACCGAAATATTTGAACGCTCTTCATTAAATATACTATGAACTACCCTACGATACCCAGCATAGCATTCTTTCCAACATCAATCCCTAAATGTATTTTGCAAGAAACAACTGGCCAAAATGTGAAGAAAATCGAAACCCTGCCTCAACTTTCACACCTCCCCAGAAATGTCGCACATTTTGAGTCTCTAAGCAAGACCGCCGAGCATACCGCCGATTAGGGGAATGCCTGACAGCATGTTGGGCTTTGCGGCCGCGCTGGACGCAGCCGGCTTCGCAGCTGATGGCGATGGCTTTGAGCTGCCAGCTGGCTTGCTGGGTGCAGCAGTAGTGGTAGCAGCTGCGGTGGCCACGCCAGGAGTAGGACGGGGGCCAGCAGTGGTAGGGGTAGCCTTGGAGGCAGCCTGTCAGCCGTTTGGTCAACAATCCATCAATCTACAACAAACATTTTGGAGAATCAACATACCTTGGCAGCAGCCTTAATAGCAGCCTTCATATCTTCCATATACTCCTCCTCGCTATCAGCCTGCGGCGTAGAGTTTTCCTTCTTGTCCTCGCCTGACATGGCGACACCGGGTTTCTTCGACATTCCCGGAATACCAGCAACAGCGTCGGTATCTGGGTCCGACGAAGCTGGTCGAGCGTGGGCGACCATGGCCAGCACGACGAAGATGGCGAAGAGATAGTGGATGAAGTTGAATCGGGCCATTTTGAAAGAAAGTATTGTGATGGTATCACGTTAAAAGAGTGTCAAGTATTCAGAGGATAGAAGCGTGTAATAAGCCAAGAACCAAACCCCTAAGAACCCCAGTGGCCCTGGATTCATGAGGGCTTTTATACCCCCATATTTATCCCTGGGAAATGAGGGAAAGGGCAAAATGGTCAATATTGATCAACATGCTAAAGTATGTTCGTGGAAACAGGAGACTGGAATCCCTCTTGACAAAGAATGAGGGGATTTTCTTGAAAACTTCCCTTTGGGTCCAAGTACAAGTTGAATATGGATACGTACGACACGATGTACGCATGGGTCCGCATAAATGATCGTCGATTATGTCCGATGGGTCTCAGTCTACGTACGTACTTTTAATAGGATTGGATCACGCTCAAAGTCATCAACGATTCTATGTGTTGTTGTCATTTATGTCTAGTCACTGAAGACAGATTCTCCTAGATTCTTATATTCCAATATATCGCCTATTAACCTTTCAATACTCTCCCTCACATCCACTACTCGTCAAGGATCGTAACAAACCCTCGGCAGCAGGAGTGAAAACCCTGTTGAGTCTATCGACACGGCTGAGAGCTTCAAGTGCAAAATGGTGATACATTCCTGTAAACCAAGGGGTGGCGGTTTGGTCCCACAAACGAAACACAAGCCTCGCAGCACATGTGCGCCATTAATCCCTTGCTTTGGCATTTTTCACAACAAGGACAAGAACAAGGACTCAAGGACCCCAAAAGGTCCAGGCAGTGCACAGGAAAACAACTAGACTGAGATGGTGCCCAAGTTGATTCACCCTCCCCATCAGACTAACTTTCTACGGTGTATGTATCTCCCTCTTTTGACACGTACGGCCCCATGGATTTTGTTTTATCTGGAGACTAACGCAACACGAGTGAGAATCGTCTGGAGATTTCTTTAAATCGTCCCGACAATCTCTCAATGTTGGCACAAATTTGACCTCGAACCGTCATTGGAAAGGACAGATGAGACTTCGAAAGCGCCGGGATTTCTACATGGGTTAGTGAGAACTTGTTGTTTTTTTTATGGCAGGGCTATTATCTCCAGCCAGCCAAAGAATGACTCCTCCATCACGCGGTAACAGCAAGATATCACGCATCAGTATATCGTTGTTTGTCGCCGCGTGTGGTGGAGATAGTAAAAAGAGGTAGGTATGCGCGGAGCATCGGATGTCGTGTTTTTTGATCGACAAAGAAACCGAGCGAATCACGCAACAATGCGTCTCAAATATATGACGATCGTCTCTGAAGAATGTCAGTCGCAGATATGACGCATCTGCGCGATAAAACAGAAAGAAAATAGAGAAAAAAAAAGTTTCGAAGAGTGTATGCTATAAGCGAACCCGAGCAGCGCACAGAGGAAAAAAAAGGCGTCGAAGATTTGTCGGGATTAGAACAAGCATTTTTCTCAATCTCGGTCTAAATTGTCTAAATTTGCAGATGAAACGGGTTTGAGCCAAAAAGAATTTGACTCGTTCGTCCGCAAGGGTATGAAGACCTGAATGTTTTATGTATGAAGTGAGAAAAGGAAGAAAAATCCACTCGGGACGCGACGAACGGCGGCAAGATTATAGTCGCCGGTGGAGCGGTGCTTATGTCATCATTTTGTTACTGTTGAGCATTCATTATCACATTAATTAATGACATTATTCTAGTCCTTTTCAATGATATATTCGCTAGGAAGTAGAAGATAGCTTTCCGCTAGTAATGCCAATAATATATTCATCTAAATCAAATACATGGAAGAGTATTTTCCTAAAATCGGGCCAAGACTTTCTCCTGTACATCGCCCTGCGCCCAATCACTGGTTTTCTTACTCAGAACAGACTTGGCTTGCTCTGCTGTAAAGCCCCGGGCTTCAACGGCCGGGTTGTATCCTAGGCCTGTAAGTTTGGCAACGTCCTGGGAAGAAACCGGCGTTGCCTCTTTGCCATCGGCGCGCTTGTATACAGTGACAACAACAGCACCGCCCAAGCCCAAGTTGTGCTGGAGTGCTGATGAAGTACCCTTAATAAGGCGGTTGTTGGCCCAGCCACGCAGGTGCCAGACCAGCTCTGCGGCCTGAGCAATGCCAGTCGCGCCCAGTGGGTGTCCCTTGGAGATCAGGCCTCCAGAAGGGTTGATAACCATTTTTCCGCCATAGGTAATGTCGCCTTTGCGCACCATCTCATGAGCCTTGCCCGGCTCCGACAGCTCGAGGGCATCAATGGTAATCATTTCGTTGGCCGAGAAGCAATCGTGCAGTTCGCACACCTTGATATCCTTGACATTTACGCCGGCTTCCTCGGCAGCTGTGCGGGTGGCATGGCGAGTCATCTGGAAGCCCATAAGATCAATGGCGCTGCGGTCATATACAGACACGTCATCAGTGGCCATGGTTTGGCCGGCGATGAGAACAGCGCGGTCCTTCAAATGAGGACGAGCGTCAAGGAACGCCTGCGACACGATGACTGCAGCGGCACTGCCGTCCGAGGTCGGGCAGCACTGCAATTTGGTGAGGGGCTCGTGGATCATGGGAGCTTTGAGAACCTGCTCAAGTGTGTATTCGTCCTGGAACTGCGAGTAAGGGTTGCGTTTTGAGTGTTCGTGGTTTATGCGCGCAATTTCGGCAAAGTCTTCTCCCTTGGCTCCGTACCTGCAGTGACATGGTTGTTAGTCGCGCCTTGTAATAAACTATAGAATACCACGACTTCACGTACTTCTCCATGTATTCGCGACCAGCGTTTCCAAACAATTGAGCAGCGCCTGGGGCATTCGTCACGCCCCGGGTCTCGGCCATCATCATTCCAAACAGTCCGGTCGGGTTTTCTCTGTCGTTGAAATACGACTGCAGACTTCCCGGGCTCATCTTCTCGAAGCCGACGACGAGAACACAGTCAGCCGCGCCATTTGACACCATAGTGCGGGCCAGTGCGAGTCCGGAAGAGCCAGTGGAACAGTTGTTGTTGACGTTGTAGATGGGGATCTTGGTCAAGCCGAACTGATAAAAGACTCGCTGGCCACAAGTGCTGTCTCCGTAGACGTAACAGGCGACTCCTTGCTCGACATCGTCGTAGGTAATCTGCGCA
This sequence comes from Talaromyces sp. P118-02, assembly GCA_037040535.1. NCBI lineage: Eukaryota > Fungi > Ascomycota > Eurotiomycetes > Eurotiales > Trichocomaceae > Talaromyces > Talaromyces sp. P118-02. The sequence continues at coordinate 61,350 of JAXQGY010000333.1, forward strand.
TCGAGCATGGCCTTGACACCAGCTTCAAATCCCATTTCATGGTAGTCGACTTGGCCACGGGGCTTGATGAACTTGGTCATGCCCACGCCGAGGACGTAGGCCGGACTTGTCTGTTTCTTGCCCATTTTGTGATTGTCTCTGTTTCTGTGGCTATTGCACCTGGTAAATATGCCCGTATTGAAAAGGACCGGTCGGCGATAAGTTGCGATGGTGAATGAACAGAGTCGGTAGAAAGAGAGAGCGGTGATGTAAATAATCAGACCGGGGACGGAGTTCCCGCTGGGCTTTTGCGGGGAAGGCTGAGCCGAGGTCCCCTACCGCGCTAGCCGGTCGGTTCGAGGTGTTCGTCGGCCGTTCCTCAACAATTCAACTACTCCGTTCTTATCAGTGATAATGAACTGAATACGAGCTCTCTTTCCTTGTGCCCACTTTCAATATACGCACAAGTCGTTGTTAAGAATAATGCATCGGTTGCTCACCAAGAAAGCCAAAAAACATGTGATTGTAGTCGGGGATTCTTGATTTGATTATCTGATTATCTGATTATGTTGAGTATAATTTTAAAGGATAGACTATTTCTGTGTATCTATTAATCACTGTATTGGTGACAGGCAATGGTGATTCTCCTGATTCAACTGGTTGTACATCAATTGATACCTGTTACTGGTTATCGACTGACGTCGGCAATATATATCTACTACGTATCCACACTATATCGACAACGAGATTGGAAGTCGATATAGCAAAATGAGTTCGAACCAACCCTTACCTGACATGACTTGAAAGACAGTTGACAGAGAATTAAATGTAGAAGTAAAGATAACCAAGCTTTGATTGACACGAACATCAAGCAAATTGAGGACGATCATGCAACGAACTCGTGCTTTTAGGTTCATTCCGAACCAACACTGGTTATCAAAGCAGCATACCAATCAGATATTTATTGGAAAAGGTATGAAACCTGCTGTTAGATTTAATTTTGCAAAGGCTTATCCGGCTCCAGTTGTGGAAATGAAACAGATAGTTAAGGATCAGGGTTTAATCAGCCCAATCGTCTTTGGTATACTCTGTAGTAAACCAGGGATTTGCTTGGTTGCTACTTCCAATGCCGATCATGACACAATAAATAGAGTCATACTGCATAAAGTCACACGTAGTTATTCAAGGAGGTGTATATTGAGACCTTTGCTCTATTCTTCCACCATCTCCTTGCATGCACATCAAGCATTTGACTAATACACCCACTTCCTTTCACCTCGGCCCTAGAACAGGCCAGAAATCGACCGTGGAGGGAATGGTAGACAAAAGAGCGGAAAGTCATTCCCAATGTGGAAGGTAGCACTCGGTCGGATTGCGTGCCTTGTGCCCTAATTATCATCCATATCTGGGAATATAAAGCTTTCTATAGAACCATCCAAATGTTGTTCTTGACTGCATCATTGATATTAATTGCGCTCAACGGCAACAAGAGTATAGTACACTAGTCGCCGGATATGACATGCACGAATGAGAATATGCCAATGGGAAGGAATCCATGCTGCACCCCAGACCGAGCGATCTGCCGTGACAAAGTCAAATTGCATTCTCAACCAGACAGAGTCCAAAGCGTCGCCGCCGGAGGACAGTGGTGCGCGGGGCCCAAACCGGCAAGATGCAATCATGCAAGCTTATAAGCAGCGCCCCTGGGCGGCCGCGGATTCGTGGAATGGGGGGAGAGTGGAGCCCACTTCCGCCCTGATAGCTGCTGTGATTGGCGGGCATCTCCCATCCACATCAACGACGACGTCACTGGGTACGCACCGAGTCGCGGGCTCGTGATTGGCCTGCGGACCCCCAGAGTGGGGCGTAGCGCTAGCCGGAACGGGACCAGCCAGAGAGGCCCAAGACGAACTCGCCAGTTCTCGCCTCTATGAGACCTCGAGAGCATCTCTCCATCTGCCCACCCATGGATGCCCGTTTATTAGCATCTATCCTTGCTCTTTAACGCCGCTGGTGACCGCACTCTTGCACGCCTATCCTTCCCTCTCCCAGCCTGGGCCAGACCAAGACCAAGACCAAGACCAAGGTCAACCATCAAATCGCTCACCTCCGCCCCACACAAGGTACGTCGATGCCCATCCCCCCTCCTCACCAGAGTCATTGCCCTATTGTCTCCTTCAAACCCGTTTCAACAGTTTTCCACGTCTTTTTTGTGTCTTCCACATTCAATGCGAACGAACACCAACGGAAGTCACCTTATTATGAGCGCATTAAAGCTGACCTCAGACTCGTGACGCCGGCAGACTGTACTCCGTTTCCTTCATTCTTTTGCTCGCCGGCAGTGCTCGTGACTCTCACAACCACCTGCCTTCTTCTTGTCAATGCAAGATTTAGGATCAATGTATTTTTGATCAGACCATAATTCCTGCTCCTCATCAGCCCGTGGAAGCGTCCCTGAACGCCTCGATCTAGCCCGTGATAATTCACTGGCAACCTCGACAATTTTTACTACATCTCGATACCCGGTCCACACAAGGTATTCGCGCCTTCCACCGTCTCTCTTTGCTTCGACAGTCTCAGGGGCGGGTGGTTTAAAAGGCTTTCAAGGCCACATACTGCCCAGCGAAGGGTTGTCGCAATCCGATTGACGAACGATTGTGGGACGCCGAACGGTCCATCTCGCAGGCTGAGAGACCGCTTTGCGTTCCATCGGGTTCCCCAGCCCACACAGTATCTTATTTGTTTCAAGAAACACTCCAATTCGGTCTACACCCTGACGGAATTTACAATCTGACCACTCCTATGACCTGATACCAGTTGCCAGGTATGACTATGAACGACAACCCTGGCCACGCCCGTCTTCCTTCCACAGCATCTACCCGAGCTGAACCTGCCGCCATGTCTTCGTCGAACCCATGGGTCTTCGACACCAAAAAGCGAAACCGACTACTGAAAAGATATCGGACTCAAGTGGCGTCAGCTACCTCGACCGTTTTTGCTACATTGTCTGTGGTACGTCATCGCCGTGTACCGAGCCGTTGTCGCGTTGACTAATATGTTCATTTGTAGACGCCTTTGGAGAACATCAAAACTCGAATGCAGACGTACGAGCACATTGCAATTAATATCAGGTTGATACGCGTGAGCTAATCGTTTATAGGCACAATTTTCGCAATATATCCGAATGTGCTAAATACATATGGCGTACAGAGGGATTTCGTGGCTACACTGCTGGTATGTATCATTGCTCTACACACATTCTGGGACCTTAATCTCATGGGCAAACAAGGCTTTTTGCCTCCTCTTATGAGCGTCACGTTTGTGCGAGTTGTCAGCTTCAGCACATACCAAAATGCCAAATATAAGATATCGGATGAGTGGGAACGCATCACCGGCGTTTCTCCTTTGCTATCTTATAACGAGCATGGAAGTATTCCCAGCTTGGCGACGATTACGACTTTTACTGTAGCGGGCATGTGCGCTGGCCTTGCGGCGTCTCCATTTGCATGTAAGCAACCTTATCCCTCCATGTAAGAATTGTGGCTGAACTGTATAGGCCCCTTTGAGCTTGCCAAGAATGTGGTGCAAACCTCGGTTCTCATGTCGTACCGATCTCAAGCTTCACCCGATGCTGTGCGCGATCCCCGAGTCCGCCGCTTACCACGGCTGGGCACTATTCAAGCTTTCCGGCAGATCATCAGCCGCCATGGCTTCCGTGGACTATACACCGGATATCATCTTCATGCTCTGCGCGATACCATTGGCACCGGGATGTACTTTGGGATTTACGAAACCGTCAAGCAGATCATTGCCAAGGAGATGGGCAAACCAGCTCAATCCCCATTTGGGCCGCCCTTGGTAGCCGGCGCTCTATGCGGGACAATACCGTGGTTGGTGGTAAGTTTAAATCGATTCCCTTAACATTGTCAAGCGCTCACATTTCCCATAGACTTACTCCCTTGATACCCGCAAAACACGCGCCCAGAGTATTCTGCTGGGACGAAGCAAAGAGATTGGCGAGGCATCATCTGCAGTGGCTCGGTCTAGCATGTACAAGGGTCTCTCTGTATCGCTGATGCGCACCAGCATCCAGAACATGATCCTCTTCAGTATCTTTGAGTTTACCAAGTCCAGGATCAACGGACTTGAAGTTTGACTCAACTGTCCAGCCGGGTAGAACCGGCTTCGATGAACTCTTCTGGGAGGATTTCCTCTGACCATCAATTCCTATGTACCACCTTTTTCATCTGCTGCATATATTTTGTCTGTACAAGCTGGTATGTACAACGGAGCAGGGAGCATTCATTTGTACTGCATGTTTTGTATTTTGCCCGTGGGCCCTGTAGCCACGTTGAATTAAATTGAACAAAGAACAAATGACCGAAAAACAATCAAAACAACTACTGTAAGCCAGTATTATTTCATTTCTTGCGAGAGGTCTTCTGATGCCAGGCCTTGCCAGGCGGAGCAGTCAGGCGACGTCATCCCGCTCTTGGCCTGGCAACAGGCCAAAATCGGAGCGCGATCCACCTTGAGTAGTCGTCAACAAGAATACCGAAAATATCCAACGCGGGGTTGTCTTCGCAAGTCCAAACTTCATGCTAACTCGAGTGCACACTGTGAACCCTCGTCGAGAATGACATCGTAAGCTTCAGCCTCCTCATCACTTTCCTCTTGCTAATCTATTATTATTTTCAACAGAAGCAACGTCCTCCAGTTGCCCTTCCGGCGCACCCACGCCGTGTCTCTGTCGGATGCGATCACGCAGTACATTTCTTCGAAATATGACCAGCGGCCAGATATGTTTTCCGACGACCTGCTCATCCTCGACCGATTGCGGACAGAAGCTGTGAATGTCCAGGAGCCGCATGTGAGCGGGGTGAGCAGACTGGTAACCTACGCCGCGCAGCTGAAATGGCTCGGAGGGAAGTTTCCAGTTGATGTATGTCTATGATCACCTTTTTATCTTTTTCTGAAGCCCTGCCAACTCCATGCGCATAGGTCGGTGTCGATTTCTCTTGGTATCCTGCTTTTGGATTTAATACGTCGAGACCGAGTGAGCACACCTTGATGTCAAATATGGAACTTCTTTCAAGCTGATATGGTTGGTATTTCAACAGTTTCGGAGAATAATCTACGATTTGAACTGGCAAATATACTGTTCAATCTCGCCGCTCTGTACTCGCAACTTGCCTACTCCCTGAACCGCACAACCACCGACGGCCTCAAACAAGCATGCAATTACTTCTCGCAGGGCGCCGGAGTAATCTCCCACCTTCGAAAAGATATCTTACCGGATCTTCGCGCATCGCCGCCAGAAGACATGGACGAAATGACCCTACAAAGCTTGGAGGAACTTCTACTCGCGCAGGCCCAGGAATGTTTCTGGCAAAAGGCCGTCAAGGACGGGCTGAAAGATGCGTCAATCGCAAGACTCGCGGCCAAGGTCTCTGATTTTTATGCCGACGCGAGCGACTTTGCCGTAAAGTCGAATGCTGTCAGTACCGAATGGATTCACCACATGTCGGCCAAACATCATCATTTTGCTGCTGCGGCCCAGTATAGACAGTCCCTGGAGTGTTTGGATAAGAGAAAATATGGCGAGGAAGTTGCGCGTCTCCAGGACAGTCTTAGGTGTGTCAATGAAGCGTTGAAGGAGTCGAAATGGATCAACCGAATTGTGTTGGGCGATCTGAATGGCCTCAAGAGTCGGGTTACGGAGGATTTGAAACGAGCCGAAAAGGACAACGATGTGATTTATCTGCTGCCCGTGCCACCAAAATCCGAATTAAAGCCGCTGGATCGTGCTGCCATGGTGGCTGCAAAGGCGCCTACGCAAGTGACAGACGCTATCTCCATGTTGGGGGAGAATGGACCTCTCGGCCAGCCGTTGCTGTCCAAGCTCGTTCCTTATGCCGTTCACGTTGCGGCTAGTATTTATTCAGATCGTCGTGACCGTCTGGTCAATGAGAATATTATTGGAAAACTAGAGTCTATGACGGATCAACTTCGAGAGTAAGCAACCCTTGGCCCTACCTTACCGTGATCAATTTACTAAGCCCTTCGTTTTAGCCTACTACAGTCGCTGAACCTACCTGGTTCTTTGCAAGCATTAGAGAAACCCCTCGGTTTACCACCCACACTTATATCACACGCCGAAGAAGTCCGCCAACAAGACGGCCTCGCTCTCCTGCGCCGCTCTCTCGAAGACACAGCGCAACTCAAGAGCAACGACAAGGCCCTTTACACCGAAGGCGTCGAACTGCTATCCGCAGAAAAGGAAGAAGACGACCGAGCCCGCGCCAAATACGGCACAGACCGATGGAACAGAGCATCATCCGAAGCCGCCGGCCAAAAAGTGTACCAAAGCGCGACAGATATCAACGGATACTTTTCGTCGGCGCAGAGTACGGATGATCTAATTTCAAAGAAATTGAAAGGTGCGGAGCAGGTGCTGCGCGTTTTGACGGGGACGAACCGGGATTTGGAATCATATGTGCCCAGTACTCGCAGGGCGAATATTACGCCTGAGCTGGAAAGGGAGTCGAGTAGGCTGAGAAGCTGTCTTAATGAAGTCGGCCGACTTGAGAACCGGCGCAAGCGGCGCGTTAATATTCTCAAGGAGAAGGCTAGGTCGGATGATATCAGTGAGATTCTTTTCTTCTTTCTCTTTTTTTTGTGACTTTTGATCTAACAGGGCGTAAAGATTCTGCTCTGCTAAAAGAAACGGCGCGGCTCGAAAGGCAATTCCCAATGCAACCCATCGAAGCTAGCCAATTTGAGACTCTCTTCGAAGAACAACTCCACTTATACGACTCGGATATGGGAATGCTTGCCCAAGAGCAAAACGAACAGGACCAGCTAGAGACACAAGTCCAAGAAGCGAACCGCAACTTCAACAAAGCACGACGAGGCGATACATCAAGCAAAGAGCGGGAAAAGGCGCTGCAGGAGTTAGAGAATGGATACACAAAGTACAAGGAACTTATTTCGAATGTCGACGTTGGACGAAAGTTTTACAACGACCTGGCAAAGATTGTTGGTCGGTTTAGAGATGACTGCAAGTCGTTTGTTCATCAGCGGCGGATGGAAGCAAGTCAATTGGAGAAGTAAGTTTTCTCCCTCTTGGAGGGGGGTTGTCAGATGGCTAACAGGCGAGTACCTAGTGACATTACAAACGCAGCAGCAATGGCCTCGCTCAATATATCTACAACACAACACCGTGCTCCTCCACAGCCAGTAGTAGCATCACCAACAGCCGCACAACCCGCGTCGCCATACACGCAGCAACCCCCGCTGTCCTCTCAACTCCAATCTCGACCCGCAGCAGAGCCTCTAACGGCTCCGCTGCCGACGCGAGCAAACGTCGCGCCACCCCCCGTCGCGAATGCAGGTGTCTGGTCACCGGAAATGGGTATCCGATTTGGCGGGCTTATGCCCGCGCCTGGGAATACCCAGCCTGGACGGGGTGGTCCAAAGCAAGGGGGTGCTGGGCCGGGAACGTGGGATCCATCGAGTGGTGTTCGGTTTTCATGAGGCATACTCCTTAGCATGACAATTTTTGGTATATAGCATCATATTACGTTGCCGAGATTGATACCCCTTCTCTTAACCGCAGTTAATATCTGTAATTTAGATAAAGCCAGTCTGTAATACTTCTGGCTGTTACCTGAACCACCAGTTGACCTAGTCTCCATCAGCACCAATCCAACACTCGTAAAAGAAACAAAACTCACCGAAGCAGTAATACCCTCTCCAACCCCCTTGATATTATGCCACCACCCCTTTGGAATAAAAAGCGCATCCCCACCATTTAGCACAGCTTCATATCCAGAAAATGAACCTTCCCCTTCCTCCTCAGAAAAAGTAGTATCCCCCCAAACAGCTCTTTCCAAAAGCTCCCTTTCACGACCCTGCATCATCTCCTCCCCTCGAAAAACAGCGGCGCCCCGACCAGCATCCCTGCCAAGCTGGCTACGCACTCGCGCAAAGAGTTTCAATCCGTCGTCCGGCGGTAACAAACGCACATGTTTGTTTCCTACAAGCTGAAGGAAAAGGTTCGGATTGGGATCTTGATGGAGAGGCGTGTATGTCGGCGGAAGGCCGATCCAGATGTTGGTGTCGTAGATATCACCCCTGCCGGCCTTTTTTATTATCTCTGGAGTGGGGATGTCGTTTTGGAGTTGGGGAGGGAGATCGGTGAATTGGCATTGAGCTAGATAGAGACGGAATGGCGTTGTTGTTGTTGTTGTTGTTGTCGTGGTGGTGGTTGACGATGACCGGGCCCAGTCTAAAAATGTCCACAGAGGAGCATGGAAACGCTTGAACTGCGGCCCGTTGCCGTCTTCACTTTGCGTGTTATTGGTAGAGGAAAGCTCTAGCGGAACCGGCGTATCGGCATACTGCTCAAAATAGTCGTAATTCAGAAGGAATGAGGTCGATGATGTCGTCGCCGTAGACGGCCTGAACCAGTTGTGTCGGGCGGGCAGTGCGCGCAGCGCTGGCGAGTGCAGGATTGCCGGGTGCTCGGGTTTGAAACATTGGTTCTGGAATTCCTCAATGGTAGCATCGTTTAGTATTTTGAGTGGCGCGTATGCACGATGTGTATGTGCATGTGTCGGTGTGGATGTTGATGTGTGTGTATGCGTGGAGAGAAGGCGCGAGCTATTCGCGATTGAAGGTGCTGATAGTATTCGCATGCATGGTGACGGTCGGGACACCCGATGGCAAGTCCATTTCAGCGTACAGCTCATAAGCAATTCGATAACGTGCTTGCTGCAACACAATCACAAGAATGCAGGTGTTTGATTAGTTGAAGCCTGGAAGATCCTCAACTTGAAGCTGCAAGTTCCGCTCCGTCGTGTTAGTGAGTGGGTTTGCAATCGGCTACGCGTGATTGGCCCATCTAATTACTTTCGATATTAGGAGACACTACTGCGAGGTAACCAGATAGTTGTGCTGTTGTGCCACGTCGCTGCTATTCTCCTAGCATGGACTTACGAATGAAGGCATAGTCACAGGTAAACAGAAATTAATATTAATTCAAATTCTCAATAATAGGGTTGATCCGTCGTCCTTTTTCCCCCAAACGGCATCGGCCTCATACTCCACATTCGAGTAATGCTCGAGTTATGCAAATTGTGAAAAAGCTAAAAGAGAACAGGTCATTAATGATTTCATATTAATATATGCAGCTTATCTTAAAGATCCACTTGTTTGTGTTACTCCGCATCCAGAGTCCCAGACCTTTTTTCCCCGCTTTAGTAGTATTACTGATCCTCGGTCCCGAGGTAATTAAAGCGATCAGCCAACAAAGAACGCCTTGAGTTATTCGTCGATCTGTACTGTTCAATTGTTTACAACCCTTCTACAAGTTGACATCAGCATTCTACAATTATGGCGTCGATTCGCAGAAAGAGCGCGTATGCCAAAAATGCATATACCTACTACCCTGTCGTCATTGTAGGCGCAGGGGAGTCGGGGATTGCAATGGGATGCCAGCTAAAGGAAGTCCTCGGATTCGATCAGTTTCGCATATTTGACCGTCAGTCAGGCATCGGCGGCACATGGTGGATCAATAGATACCCCGGGGCTGCCTGTGACATGTATGTATTCAACCACCAAATCTTCGGTACGAGCAGGAGAAAATAACAGTATGCAGTCCATCCATCTGCTATTCCTTCTCGTTCGCGCAAAACCCGAACTGGTCGTCACCACATGCGTCTGGCCCGGAAATCGCAGAATATCTGGCCAATTTTTGTGCCAAGTATGAAATCGTAGACAAAATTCAGCTCCACACCGAGGTGAGAGAGTTGAAATGGTTGGAAGAAGACGAGGAATGGGAAATTACCTTGGCTTATCTTGTACCCGGAGCAGGGGACTGGTCAGACCTAGAGCGTCGAAATAGAGTCGCCGCGGATGGTGAAAATAGTGTCTACATCGCCACCGAGATCGTGCGAGCCAAGATTGCTATCAGTGCTGTTGGTGGATTAGTTGAGCCGAATGAGGTACCCAAAGACATCCCCGGGTGGGACAACTTTGAAGGTGATATCATCCACACGGCCAAATGGAAAGAGAACGTGGATATGACAAGCAAAGACGTGGTTGTCCTGGGATCTGGAGCTAGCGCTGCTCAGACCGTACCAGGTCTTGTCAAGGATCCCTACAATGTCAAATCCGTTACGCAATTGATGAGAACTCCGCCGTGGGTAAGACCCTTCAGGGACGACCCAGAATCCAACAGGCTTTGGGCAAAATACGCCCCAATTTTGATGCGAAATATACCTGGTTTCATGCGTACTGTACGCTTCCTCGTTTTCGTGGTCATTGAATATCAATTCTTTACCATATTTTCCAGCACGGACTACACTCGAAAACAGCTGCCCCGTCAGGAGGAGATAAGTCGGCAGTATAAGGAAAAGCTAGCTCCGTCCAAATATTTCGACATTTTAGAACCAAATTATCGCCTCGGTTGCAAGCGGCGCGTCATTGGTGGGGAATGGTATAGGAGCTTGCATAACCCGAAGGTCGAACTGACCACACGCCGCCTCAAAAGCGTTCAGGCCCGAAGCGTCACCCTTGGATCCCATCAATATCCTCCTCAGGAAGGAAAGGAGGCGGTCGATGAGGAGGTGCAACTGCCAGCCGACGTCATTGTTCTAGCAAATGGATATCGAACCAATGAATGGCTTCATCCACTCCGCGTTGTGGGAAAAGACGGGCAGAGTCTCCATGATGTGTGGGAGCAGCGAGGCGGGCCTCAGGCTTATCTCGGTATTGCCATGGACAAATTCCCCAACTTTTTCATGATATTCGGTCCGAACATGGCCACTGGCCACACAAGCGTGATTCTAGCGACCGAAAATGCAGTCCAATACAGCTTGAAGTTCATGAAACCAATCCTCGACGGGACTGTTAGCACGTGGGAAGTGAAAGAAGAGGCCGAAAGAGAGTGGACTGAAAAGGTCCAAAACGAGCTCAAGCACACCATCTTTATGAGCGGCTGCAACAGTTGGTACAACCAGGCAAACGGTTGGAACTCAACAACGTATCCGTAGGTCATCACAGTAACTCGGGGTTTGAAAAGTATGCTTGCTGACAGCTCTCACATTCAGTTTCTCTCAGGTTGACTTCATCCTGCGATCCATGTTCCCCGTATGGCGCCACTGGGACGCCAAATTCACGCCGGAAGGTATCAGAAGACGCAGGAGAAGACAGCTGTTTCGCGGATCATGGTTGGCAGTGGCGCTCGGATTTTATATCTTGTCGAGGAAGCGCCCTGCAGCGGTCCAGGCTATTAAAACTGGTATTGTTCAAGCCATCACTGGAGGGCTTACCTCGCTGATAGCCACGGCGAATCGTCTTGCGGCGTAGCCAGGTCGAGCGATTCATTTTCGCCTGTCGATGCGACTAAAGTCATCCGACGTGGTTCGGTAGAAGGCGACGAAATAGAATGTCTAGCTGTAATAACGTGCAATAAATCACTCTGATCAGTTCGTGCTTATCTCAGTCGTAGTAAGAAGCAAAAGCCGAAGGAGCGGTGCGTAACCCGGCGGAAGGAGCGACCCCCGCTCGCACCTCCCGCTGGAGCGAATTCCGCACCCGAGCAACGCTGCTTTCCGTCCACAACGCTCGTCGCTTTTGCGCCGCACCACCGCTGCTGCACTGCTGAGACTATTCGCAGAGATGGCCTCTGAGTCTCCTCATCCCAACGGTTCTTCTCCACAGGCCACAGTGGCTACGCCCGACGGGGACGCTAAAAGAAAGGCGGAATCGCAGAGCGGAACACACACACGTGCAAAGCGGAATCGATACATCTCAATCGCATGGTAGGTGGATATCGCGCCATGCGCTGCCCTAAATCCCCGGAATTGATTCGCATGCCTGCACTTTGCTCGATTGTGATTGCTCACTCCGTGTGCCCCTGTTAGTAACGAATGCAAGCGACGCAAGATCAAGTGCAATGGCCAGGTTCCTTGTCAGCGCTGCGGGCATCTTAATCTGGAATGTCAGTACAAACGCACCCATAACTTTGATATCAGCCTTCTTATTATCAGTCTAGGCCTCTACGCCCCGAATTGTTGCAATGGGAACTTTAAGGAATCAGAGTCTGTCTGCCCCGCCATTAGGTGTTTGATAAATGTTGACTCTGGAACAGAGAATACCGATCAATGAAAGATCAGATTGGCACGCTTGAAGAACAGGTCAACACTCTTTTCTCGAAGCTGAACGAGCTGAGCACGCAAAGGCCATCCCAACTGGATGCGTCTCCTTTCGAGCCATTCGCCGGTAACAGCTCTCATGCAGAGTCTCTTTCTCCTGCTCAAGCACTGCCAAATCGAGTGCGATCCAAGCATCCCCGTTTCCACGGTCCGACAAGCTCGACTTTCAATTTTAACGTGGCTAGGTCTAGCCTCCAGAACATGGGGATTGCGCCTAATGAAGACCCAATGCACGAGGATCTAACACCCATTCCACCTGAAGCGCCCCAGCTCGATCTCAACCACGCAACGGCAGCGCAAATAGTTGCAATGTTTCCTTCCAAGGACCCCATATGGTTCATCGGGCGAGAAGAAGCTATCCGTCTATGCAAAGTATACGAAGAGGAAATTGGGCTTATGTATCCTATATTCGACATCGACAAGGTCATTGCACGAACAAACCTGCTTTATCATTTCCTGGAAGCAGCCAATAGAACAGGATTTGCACAACGCGATCTTCCAGGTTTAGATGGTTTACAAGATGATGACACGCTTAACCTCAAGATGATCCTTGCTACAACATTGGTACTTGAAGGGAATGGGCAAAGCAAACTGGCACACCGCTTATTCGAGACTGTCAAGCCCATCTTTTACTCTAAGATGCTAGAGCCTGTCGATGTCAAATCTGTCCAGCTACTTACGATTGTTGTACGTTTGATATCTACTTTTTGATGATTCCTCTTTCTTTATCTAGATACTAACTTTATACTTTACAGGCAACATACCACTTCCACACAGACAATGATATAATGTCGTACCGAATAATCGGATTAGCGGCTCGAATGTGCCTGGAGCTTGGATTACACCGTCGCGATGCTATTATGAAAACTTTTCCAGCCGAGGCCGATTGGTCACGAATCACTCGACTATTTTGGTCTGTGTACAGCCTTGACCGGCGATGGAGCTTCGGTACAGGTTTGCCGTTCGTTATTCAAGACGATGACATCGATCCAAGCCTTCCAGAACCTGTAAGTAAAAACCCGGTCATTTTCATTTCAATTGTGCTTATAAAGTGGCAGGATAATTCGCTGCCGTATTTGAAGAGCATGGTTGCTTATGGTCGCCTCAGCTCAAAAATATGGTACTCTGGTCTAGGGTATGAAGGGTCAGCGGATGTGAAAAGAGAAGAAATTGGGTTTTTGGACTACCAAGTGTGTCAGTGGTACAAGCATATACCGGAGAGTGTCATGCTTCCACCTGATCCCACCAACAATGGCAGCCCAGTCAGTCGAGGAATGCAACGACTGCGAGTGCTGTTATACTTGCGAATGAACCACTTGCGTATCCTGATATTCCGACCAGTCTTGCATTCTTCGTCGAGTATTGTCGAGAACCGAAGCTATGCTCAAACGGTCGTTGATATCGCAAAAGATACCATTCGAGTTTTGGCTCGACTAAATCAGACCTCTGATATTTACAAAACCCAGCAGATCTGTTTCAATTACTTCTTAGTGGCCGCTCTCGCCGTGCTATTTCTTGCCGTCTGTCATGCCCCCACCGAATTTAATGAACAAGCTCGAGACGAATTTTACATGGCGTTGAATCTCGTCAGCGAATTCACTACTAAGTCTTACATATCAAAACGATTGTGGAATACTATCAAAGGAGTTCGCAGGATTGCCGAGAAGCTGGGTGTCTTTGGACGAAACATTGGAACGGATGGTGATGATCCTCATTCCAACGCAGCTGTCGCAATGGCTGGCCTCGCAGGTCATCCAATTGAAGGCATGCCCGTTTATGGGGGTTTGGGACCAGTATCTGAACTGGGCAGCAGTCCGATGAATGGACTTCAAATGAGCCATGAACTTACGAACCTTTTCGAAGCTGTTGGGGCATCGGGCTCATTCGGACCGGACAACTTCAACACATTCGTTCCCCATGACACTGACATACAAAATTCCGGCGAAGGGCTAGCTGGTATACTCAGTAGCGACGCAGAATTCTCTCGCGCGCTCAGAAATCTTATGTGATTGAACGGGGTGATGTATCTAGCTTGGATACCCAATACAGTTTACCAAGGCTTATTAAACTAAACTGTAAATACACATGAAAAACAAACTGAGAACCACAACAATAAAATTTGAATAAATGAAAAAATACAAAAACAATGCACGAAGCCGAGGCGTGAGCATATCACGTGATCACATCCGCAGCGGCGCAGCACGTCGACCACACAAGCTGAGATGAGCAATCGCAGCATCCTAGATCCCGATCTTGGACTGAACACCACCATGTCGATGTACCCGTGAGCGACGTATATCCTTTCTCGCTATCAAGGATTCTATTGTCTCGTGCTGCCTCGTTCATTACAATACTCAAAGCCTGTCTCCGCTACTTGGCACTACCCCGCCATCCGAACTATCGCTCGCTGCAAGGCACGCCACCGACATCTCGCGATACCGACGAGTCGCGTATAAAAGACGGTGTAAAAGTCTTCAGGGTCACGAGAGAGGTTGATTATTGTTGGTCCGTCCATCCGGTTCATCTGATGTGCACGGCATTGTCACCAACAAACGCAATTCAGGTTTAGGAAATTTATTTTCGCGCAGATCACTTGATGTTGTTTTGTGCAACTATCTAAGGTCGCACACCAGGCAGAACAGCCTTGTTCAACGTCAAAAGTACTAGTCTTGTGTTGAAGCCGAATATTTAAGCGAACATCGCTCGAACCGATTTTTTCTTATCTTTCGTATACCTTCAAACGGGCTCGGCCACATCCCCGGCAACGTGTCTGGAGAAGTAGCGCAAGCACTGGCCGACGGCCTCAGAAGGCTAGAGTTTAGCCAAGTATCCACGTCTACGCCATCGACAGACTCTGGTTCCTTCACCATGTCGTCTTCTGAGGGGCCTCCGGAATCATGGATCACCTCGTTTTGTTCGCTTATGGGTCACGAGTACTTTGCGGAAGTGTCGGAAGATTTTATTGAAGACGATTTCAACTTGACCGGACTGCAATCACAAGTGCCTATGTACAAAGAAGCCTTGGAAATGATCCTGGATGTTGAGCCGGAGGATGATGAGGATGAAGAAGAGGAAGACGAAGATGACGACGAGGATGAGCCACTTGGAGAGGAGAAACCGCTAGGATACAGGCGAGCTGGTGACCGGAAGCATATGCGAGTTGCGAGCGACCTCAGCGTGATCGAGAGCTCGGCAGAGCTGCTGTATGGGTTGATTCACCAACGTTATATCACATCGCGGCCTGGGATCCAGCAGATGCTTGAAAAGTACGAGGTTGACCATTTTGGGGTCTGTCCTCGGGTCAACTGCAATGGTTGCAAAGTGCTTCCAGTCGGTCGCACGGATACACCTGGCCAGGAAACGGTCAAGCTCTTCTGCCCTAGCTGCTACGACATCTACACGCCGCCAAACAGTCGATTTCAGTCAGTTGACGGGGCGTTTTTCGGGACGACGTTTGGGTGTCTCTTCTTCATGACGTTCCCCGAACTCGATGTTGGCGGGGATCGGGCGGAGAGCATATTATCGCCAGCGTCATTGAATGCTTCACTAGCCAACCAGTCACGGTCGCCGTCACTAAATTCGTCGATCGCACTGACGGCCCCAAGTCTGGAGCAAGCGCCAAACCAACCCGCTCAAATCAACGGGATGTTGACATCCAACTTTGCGCTGGGATTGGGAGCTGGCAAGATTTACGAGCCTCGCATTTACGGTTTCCGAGTTTCTGAGCGGGCCAAATCTGGGCCTCGGATGCAGTGGTTGCGTATGAAGCCACGGGACATCAATGAATTAGACGAATCAGCTATATACTACGCCGTGAATGGAGGGGATGACGAAGAAGAGTGCCACGACGGCGATACAGAAATGGGATCAGCGCCTGCTGGCTCACAGCAGTCCGTTATCGACATGAGGAGAAAGGCCCCGATGCGGAAACGTAGGCATATGCCTCCAAGCAACCCAGATCGCGTGCCGGCAAATGGGGAGGGTGGTTAATTTTCTTTTCTCTTTCTTTTTTCCTTTTCTCTTTTCATATCTTGTCTCTGGGATGTTTAATATGTGGACAGAAATACACCATAGCGAACAATTGATAGTTTATCTCTTTCAACCCCATGGAGTATAGGCTGGAATGAAGTTATGCGTTGAAAGTACGTACTAGAATTTTCGAAAACCAACATTGGAGTAAAGTGGGTATATACCAACACTACTACGTAGTCGTACGCAGATTTGACAGCTCTGTACGGAGCACAGAGGAGAAGGATCTGATTAGTGTTGTCGATACTATCCCCGCGGGGCTAGTTGTTATATGCATGGATGAAAATCCTCCAGAATCCACATCCCTTTAGCTTTTAGGGCCTCCTAGTCTAGTAGAACTTTTGGTAAAAATGGAGCGAAAATGCGAAATGCGACTTGTTTACATTCCTTTCCATTTTCAGTATTGATTGGCCGTTTAGCCTTTGGATGATGCAGATCTAGACCGGTGGCGAATATTCAATGATAATTCGTAGATTACTGTTGAGAAGTTGGTTGGTCTCCATCAATTGATAACGTAGTGTACTCCATCTACATATTTCCGTATACAATCAACAAACACAGCAAGAACAGCAAGCATTGTGATTTCACCCAAAATTGAAGCTTGAATTTGAGTGCTGACACGCAAAACATAACTACGGAACCGCCTCCTGGAAGATTAAGAGGTTGCTTTGGCCTCTATAAGCCGAGGCGGGCTGTAATTAATATGTGATAGTAGTACGGCCAGTTTATCGTACATGCAAGCCACGCATCACCGGATTATTTTTCTGATGAATCAAAAATCACAATCTGATTGTCACGCCACGTGCTGACAAGCCTAACATCCTTCCACGTTTTTTTTGTCCCTCTTTTCTGTTGGCGATTGCTGGTCCGTGAGCGTGGGGGTTTTTTTCTCTCTGTTGCTCCTCAATAATTCGATCGAATGACAAAAACCGCTCGCTGATCCCCCATTCCTTCCTGTCTATCAGTTGAGTCAGACAGGCTATCGTCTGTCAATCATTGTCAATCATCTTCGGTATTTGACGCGGTTTGGAAAAAGAGGAGGCGACTAGTATGTTTCACCTGCAGTCACCAGAAGTCTCGGATCGACTGGACTCCCGCCGCCTGCAGCGTTAGTTACTTGCCTAGACTAGTTACAACTTACATGTACTAAGTAGATTGCCAACGCTTTTTAGTGGCAAACCGATGCGAGCAGATAACTCATCACCATGCTTCTGAAGAATGGCGACATGGCATGATGCATGGTGGCACGGGTGCAGACCCCGAACTATTGCTGTTATATTAATATTTGCGAGGATACATGTATTCACTGGTATTTTATATTATTGCGCACTGATGTTACGAAATGAGACCAAACACTCAGCGTGCATATATACTAATTATTTAGGAAAAGATGAGTCAATTGATGGAAATGCTGGCAACATTGAAGAAGTAAATTAATCATCGCCGGATTTGTTTCTCCACTGGATGATTTGATACTCCTACATTTCTAACCGCATTGCGACAATGCCCGTGATTAGATGCATAATGCATTATGTATGAAAGTATTAATTCTGGATTTTGACACCCGCTAGTTGCCTTAGCAAAGGAACGTGGCAGGTGTGGCTTGAAGGAAACTATCCATACTCCGTACATGTAATCGATTAAGACATCGGAGAACGGACAGCGGTTCTCCGACTGGCCGGGCATATCGGAATTTTGATCGACTAGCTGTTGAAATGCCGAAGTCGTAGTACTAAGTCACTATGCCTAGTCATATTGCCTACAGAGTGACGGAGTCATCGTTGCTAGTGGAATTGAGGTACTCCGGAGTCCGTACTCGGTAAATATGTGCGTACGAACATACTACATGCTTGCTCTGCTTGTACTGCTTGCATTGCACTCGTAGCGATCCACCTTTGCCGGGCTAGGAATTTAGGAGAAAATCATTGCCGCCGCGGCTTGGCTGTTTTGGGTAGATAACTCTGTTTTAGAATTTAAACAACTTATTTTTCTAACTAGGGTAGTGCTAGTTTCGCCAAGTCAGACTAGGGGCGACGATTGCCCATTTTCCAAGCTCCTCATTTGTTCGTTTACGAGGCTCTCTAGGCAGCCCAGCCTCTTGGCACGCTATATGGTTGCCTCTTTGTGGAAGTATTTTGCGACATGAAAAAGGTGCCAAGATCTCTATTTACTATTTACTATTTACTACAAGGTGTTGTCTGACTTTGTAGTATGTACTATGTACTACCACGTATATAGTATATACTACGCTGTACGGACTCCGGAGTATATACGACAGGATTAGGGTTTGGATAAGTGGATCCTATACACCCCCCTCATTGGCTCGGGATTATAATAGAGCCCAGGCTCACGTGGATTCGCAGTGCGTGGCAAGAAGTCGCCAAGAACATACCATTCCGTCCCCGTCTGGTGTAACGTTACGCGTAATAATACCGATACCGATACGCAGTGCGTATTGCGTATTGCGTATCGCTTTATTTCCTCCCCCCCTAGTCACGTTTTTAACCTTTGTCACGCCTAACCTGTCTGGGCCATCGACCGTTACCTTGCTTCTTTCCTTCTTCTTCTTCTTCTTCTTATTCTTTTTCTTCTTTTTCTTCTTCTTTTTCTTCTTCTTTTTCTTCTTCTTTTTCTCTTCCTTTTTGCTACATACGTACTCCGCTTCCTCATCAAATTCAACCTCGCCGCGGACAACGACCGAGCATTTAACAACAACTTTGCTGAGTCATTAAAACCTGAACCACTAACTTAGCTAACCAGCTTCCCCCTAGCCCTGTTTGGGTCCGGTAGGGCTGAGCACTCAGCACAACAAAAAGCAGTGCTCGTTGCGAGACCCGCAAGCGATCAGACGAGATGATCATTTGCTCGGTCGGAGAGTTTGTTGTTGTTAATGTTTCTCGGCCTTTCCAGCTTGCTTCTCAGCTTTGCGACGGGTACTCGGATCCTTTTTTTTCTTCTGGTATTCCATCCGTATACGTACGTACGTTTGTTTGGTTCATTTGATCAAATGACGTGGAAAAAGTGAAACACGAGGGCGAAGCTCTTGGCTGGCTTGTTTGATTTAGGCTGCCATTAAATTAATCCCTGCTGAACCAGGCGCCTTTTTTTTCTCCTCTATTCTCGTATTCTCTTTCGTGATTTGGTTTTCCTTTTCGTGTTCTGAAGACCGAAGTTTGAGGCTTGAGCACTGCCAAGAAAAAAAGAATTAAAAAAGTGGAAATAAAAAGAGGGGGATCGACTCGTATTCTTAATCTATATTCTCGACTTGATTCGTGATTGGTGGGGGGAAGATTATGACGCGCATCATAAATTCGTATTCACAAGCACAAAAAATTAAACATGCGCATCTAGACCAGTGTGGCTCCTTACAATATACTTTTTACGTATATCATCTGTGGTGATCGGTGAGCAGTGAGTGGCCACTGATATAGCTCATCTTGTTAATCGCTGAGCCTGCGTTATACCGAGTTAGGCAAGTGTTTCGGTTCGTGTCATTTTCCTAATGCGGAAATCAATGCCGCGCAGTTACTTTTTTTTTTTTCTATTTTTTGGCAACTAACTGTGCGGAACACATTCCGCTGAGCGAATACTACCAACTGGAAAAATAACTTTGGTGGTCTGCATACGATGAAACCCCAAACACCCAACACCTTGTGTAACCATAGGCGTTAACTGCAGCAAGTAAGTAATAAAGCGATAAACGACTCCACGTCCACGACTATCAACGGGAACTGCATGAAGATCGACATTTTTAGCTTTCTTAGGCAATCTTCGTGAATTTTCTCTTTCTGCTGATCATCCGCTGCGGGAAAGAAGAGTCCAACAGCACAAGTGTCTACTACTTGGTACACTACGTACGGCGTACTAAGCTATACTGAGTAAGTTATCATTGCTGCTAGTGGCGGCACGCTACGTGCGTAGTAGGCTAGTAGTAGTAGCCTGCACAACAAGGCTTGGCTTTTGTTGTTATGTACGGGGCTCTACGGACGCCGAGTACATAACTAACATAACTTTGATGATAACGATATCATTGATCCGCGCAAAGTGTGTTGTGTTGGTTGCTTGTCCGTAAGTAGTAGTAGGTTACGTCAAGTAGTTGTGTCGTACTAAGTATATCTCGTGTTACGGACCACCAACCAACACAACACCAATAGACCTAGTACCTACGCGCCGCGCGGAGTACGGTATATGGAGACTATGGGGAGTACCTTTGTTTGCAGCCGTCCAATACGCATTCATTATCCACCCCTTCCTCCGGAGTAGTCTACACTAGCACATCCGAAGTAGCGAACCACGATCCGCCGTTTTGAGCTGTGTAGAACGGTAGAACCACAAAAAAGGGTCGCATAGTCATCACCCAAAATTGAAACTGAACGCCATAGATGAAATGGGCTTGAGAAACTTGAGGAGGCTGCTGAACGATGAACGAATCATGGGTGCCTGTTAAGCGAACACAACACGTCAACTTTTTAAAAAGTCAAGGGCATGTTCCACAGGCCGATCTGGAAGTTAAAACAATGAAGTCATCGATTTTTTTTTTTCTTTATTTAGATTAAATGTCTCAATGTTGGTTCAAATGTTGGCTTTTTGACTGGCGCGCTGTATGTATCTGGAAGTACTGAAGTAATTTTTAGTTAGCATAGCGAAAAGAAGCTCAAACCAGTTTGATTTTAGAACAAAAACACGCCGCAAAATATCGAATTCTTGGTTTCGCTATTTGTGAGTACTGAGTACCGAGTACGGAAGTAAACTTCCATCTACGTACAAGGCGTCGCATCGCATCGCATCGTATCGTATCGCATCGTATCGCACGAAATTCCACAGCCGGGCGAGGCGCCCAACAAGCCAAGTACGTAGTGCCTGTGCCCGCAGGATGCCGAAACACGCGCAACACTACACTCTAACAGGAATGATTACATAATAATCAGAAAAGGGAATATTTACTATTAATATGGCCAAAATCATAAATGGTCCCTAATTTCTAATCATTGCATTTCCGACCCGTTGATGGGACAAGAACAACGAACTCAGCTCAGCAAAATTGAGATGCACACGTAATAACGTTCTTTTTCCTTTGCATGATCCATAATACTTAGTCAAGTTAATGATAAACGCTGCAGACCACAAAAAAAAATGCCCCGAAAGTCTAAGAAAGAAACAGCCGAGGGGTTCTTTCGTATCCGTTTTTTAACGGAGTCAGGTAAAGTTCCCTTAATATCTTGGATTGGCATCTCCACCGCGGCCCCACTCCAGTCTCTCTTCCAGACAGCTGATTCGCCAATCGGCATCAGCCGCACCTCTCTCCAAAGTGGGCCTAGCGCCATGCTCCGTAAATTGATTCATAATCGCGAAGTAAACGCCCCACTTTCAAGCAGCCAAGCCTCCCAAGGTCGCATTCCACACGTATTTACGGATAGTAGAATACGTCTACGGAGTAGGAAAAGAAATGCTCCGGTCATGTGCTTCTTCTGCCGCCCTTCTAGAAGATGAATGATCCACTCTACCGATAAGGATCCAAGGTTCTATCTTTCGAGAACCTTGGGGTACGTACGTAGTATTGAAGTATTCCTTCTTATAAAATATGTCAATTCTATTCTTTTATGCAAGGCTCAAGCGTGTACAAAACAAATTCATCATCGTCGCCACAAACGTAAAACTAAAACGCCACTTCCATGCATATATCCCGTTAAGTAGTATAAACAAGAAGAAAAAAGATATCTGTCTTTACAGAAATGCAATATGCTCAGGCGACAACCGGGCTGGCTCCGGCGTCAACGGAAAGTGGTCGTTCAGAGACCCGGCGGGAGACGTTGACCCGGAGTGGTCGAAAGTGTAGGAATTGGTAAGTGGCGGGGTCTATGGTCGTTGGTCAGCTTCGCGCCCACAGTTACGTTAGAAGAGACACCAACAGGGAAGACCGAGGGCGTGAATTTACCTGGAGATGTGAGTGGGAGTGAGAGTGAGAGTGTGAATGATGGTGGTGGTGCTGCTGGTGGTGCTGCGGCGTCGAAGTAGCTGACATGTCGATGCCTGCCATCGAGGCGTAGTTGATGCACAGTGGGTTGAGGACCTCGTCGTCTGGGTAGCCTCCAATACGCTTGCTGGCCGAGGCCGCCGATGGCAGCGTGTGAGGCAGCTGATCCAAGTGGTGAGCTGGCAGCGATGCCAGGTCGCCGTACTGAGGCTGTGGGATCGTGTGGTAAGGATGGTGCGGGTGGGCCGGCTGCGACGAGTAGTTGGACTGGCCGTAAGGATCCGAGTAGGATGGGTACGAGGGGTAGAAGAAAGGCGGCGGCGAGGTCGAGAGCTGGCGTGTCGACTGCTGGCCAAACATGCTTCGGTCCTCCTGCAAGCCTCCGTAGGTGGCCGGCTGCATGCCCATCTCGTTCTCGGGCGCACTCCACTGGTTATTCGTCTTGGACGACTGCTTGGAGCGTGACGAGCCGGTGGACGAGCGAGCCGAGTGCGACTTGGCCGCCGACTTGGGCTGCTCGGGCTCGGCATGCGACTGCTCAGGCGACGCAGATGACGACGCTGCACGACGTTCCAGGTCTTCCAGACGACGCTTTAGCTTCTTGCCTGTGAACTGTTAGACGTGGGGGAAACCAAGAGGAAGGCCAGAAGAGGCATACGGTAGTTGCGCTGGGCGATGCGGTTCTGGATGCGGCGGCGCTCGGCCAGGTCGGAAATCTTGGTCCAGTCCTCGTTGGGGTTGGCATTGGCGCTGAACGCACTGCTGGTGCCGTGCATGTGGCTGGACGACTGGTATTTCGAGGGAGTGTTGTTCGTGGCGGTGGTGACCGGATACGGGTAGCTGCTATATGAATTCGCCCGGTGATGCATGGTGGGCAGAGAGTATACAAGCGAGTTCACGTTTTGTTCAGTGTTCACAAGAGGTGGAAGGCGGGACGAAGTGGACGAAGGAAAGATGTGCAAGCGAGGTGCCCGGGGGAGGTTATATATACAGGCAATCCAGCTCAGCTCAGCCCTGGCCTGGTGATATCTCAACGCCAGTGCACGCACGTTTTGGGTTGGCAGCGCTTGCGTCTTCTTCAGCGTTGCTGCGGCCGCCACGGGATCGTACTATTTTCGGCCGGGGCACTCGGACTGGGCCCAGACGGGCGCGCACGAATGGGCGTGGCTGCATGCCGATCACAGCCTGCTGCTAGTAAAGTTGGTAACGCTTCGTAAAAATGTCGCCGACGAGGGCTCCGACCGACCCCCAACCGCCGTTTGGGGAATGCGAAGAGGAGAGAGAAACACTAGAAGCCGCTGCAGCCTGCGGTTCGTGATCGCTGCGGCGCGATTCGTGCGTGGCTGTAAAAGTGGACCGTACCGGCCAGGCCCGGCCGCCCTGCCAATGGCCAGTCCGGCACTCCGAACGCGGTGGGGACGGGGGCGGGATATTCCGTCGCAATACGTACGGTACCGTCACGTCTGGTAACATTGGCACGGCGGTACGACGAGCCGGATTGGTATTATATATGGCAGATTGACTGCTGACTCTCCCGTGCGGAGAGCTCATCAAGATTATCACTCCGAGCTGTTAGGCCCGCCCTAGCGCATCCTCTGTAAGAGCACGCGGCCGGTTAATCCGCTTTTACTTGTTCATTATTGCATGTATGTCATTGCCCGAGAGCACTCTTATGCAGAGCCCTCCTTACTCAGCCATTGCCGCATTGATCTTATTTACGTACGGCGATGTAGATAGAAAGCAGCCGAGTACTCAGTAATTACTCACTCAGTACCGTGTATGCACATGAGACATACCGTGTTGGAGAATCCACCGCTGAAACGGGCTAGGAGTACGAGACTACAGCCCGCTAATTATTATTACCCTGCATTATCATAGTAACGGCAATATTATTTCGAGACGGGCTGGAAGCCTGGAGAGAAACAAGCTTATTACCCGTCCAGTAATAAGCGCCACCGATCGCCGACATGACTAATTCTTTATTGTACTACGTACATAAGCACATGTGTTATTTAATTGAGTTGAGCACGTTTTCAGACCCCGGAAATCAACTGTTTCCATGGTTCGGTACATGTGGTACGTAGTACGTAGTACGTATATGGAGGTGTTCAGCCCCTGCGGAACTCGGTTGCCAGCCGATGGTTTGCATGAATCCAAGGCTCAATTGATGATCATACTCGGTTACTGATTAATATGAAGAAGAATGGAGTAACTGACTCGTAGGAGCGGGAGCGCATCAAATCTTACAGCGAAATTTGATGGCTAAATGCAAATTAACTCACGGCGTTCTCCGTCAAGAAGCATATGTATACGATAATACTAGACATGTACAGTGGATACATGTATAATACATCAGATAATCCTAGGTCCTTAACGTTAATTTCTCCACGGATCCAAGCATCCTTTTCCTCAATGCTTGTCTTTCGTATGCTCCACTATATCGCCGTTCGAAATGAACGAGGCGATACGTCGGAGACCGGGCAGCTTAACGCCGACTTGCCTCGTTAATCGCCAACAACCAACAACGGTAGCATCTCCGGGGCGATCATGATCGCCTCATCCACCCATTAATTTCTTTTGAAACTGGTCTCTGTAGCTATATTCTCACGGCCGTAAGGATTGGACTTGCAGGGTACTACTGTGCAGTGTGGGTATAGTACCTGCTTTTAGCTTCCACGACTGCCGACGTCTCTTGACGTTTCCCAGCCATGGTGCCATTCCACCATCGGATTATCTGATTCCACTCTTGGCGGATCAAACCATACATAGTCTTCACACAAGCGCCAACCCTCTTGAAGACTCATCAATGCATAGGCTGACTCGTATTTCCACTACGTACCCCTCTCTACACCTTAACAGATCCACGATCCACAAAATGTGCTTATTGTCTAGCGCCTTGGCGGCTCATTTGTGCCCGGCATGGGCGGCAAAACGAAGTTTTTTTTGAAAGAGAGAGAAAAAAAAGCAAGGTAGATTACTAGATCTAAAAGAGTGATCGCCCGGGATTATGGATGATCAATAAGGTTTAATGAACCTCTGCTTAGCACTTTAGTCTTTGGGGGTTGGTCCCTTGGTTCCATGTGCACAATAAACTTTATCGTTTATACGAACTGGGAGGGCTCATTTGTCGGGGTAGACTAGAAAGCTGCCGATGGACAATCTGCAGTATAAACTTTCGACTCGTTTAAACTCGTTTAAACTCGTTTAAATTTATGAGTTAGGTCTCAAAATCTGCTGGAGGTGGATTCGGCGACGCCGTTGATTGGGCAATGCATGAACTGGATCGTCCACCGGGAGACAGGGCATAGTGATTATGTGATTGTTATTAATTCTCTCTTTGACTGCAGTGTTGACACTGACAGCACCGATCCACAGCTTCACCCCGGTCTTTTTTTTTTTTTTGGCTGTTGCAGGGTTGTGTCTGCATGTGGATTTGAAGAGCGAGATGACACACCCAAAGTGGCTCCATGCTTACTTAGCTAGCGGTCCAGATTGAGTGCTTAAAAGGACTCCATACAGAGGGTGAAAAGACTAAAAGCAATGCCCTAAACAGGCAGGGGACACGCAATTGAGCGGAATAAAGCCTTTTTTTCAATTATTAGTAATGCTCGATAGCTCAAAGACTGAACGCTGTAGCCTGTTAGTACGTAGTAGTTGTTCAAGCAGTCAGATCCTTAATATTTGCCCGAGCCCACCCAGGCTTCAGCACTGTCCTCGTCAAGCACATGGTGGAGCGGCCCGAGGCAAACAAGCAAACAACGATCTATCGCTAGCATGAAGACTATGAGTAAGAAGTTAGTTAGCAGAGTAGCACTACGAGCGTAATATCGTACTAGGCAAGGCATAAGTGGTCAGTTTCGGCCATGGATCCACCGGGCTTGGTTTAGACCTTTAGGGTTACCTCTGTCAAACTTACATATGGAATCTTTTCCCAATTACTCGTAACAGTCACAATTTAAGCACGTAGTCCCAACACTCGGGTTCAGCCCCTCCGCCAATCCCGGTGAATATTGGAAACAAACAAAACGTTAGACGGTGGTTAACAGTATATGGTGTTTTCTTTGTTTTTTCTTGCTCATCAGGCATCACTTTTTATCACTAATCAAGGCCAGCCTCAGGATCCGAGTAAAACGCCCCATGCAGCTGCTCTCATTGGTGCGTGCACACAAACCCGCTTGTAGGTTTCAGTTTCACGTACATATGCTTGGCTGGTAGGGCTGAAAGAAAATTACAATAAAATCACCGTTTAAAATACCGGTCCATTCCTTTTCTGTATTAGTTGTGTTTTCCTTGTTCACCGCTTGCGGAGCCGTGGTTGTCTCGCATCTAGCCAGTCAGCGTGCGAGAACAGCGCGGGAGTATCGGTGACTGAGGGAGATATCGCTGCAATTAATTATTATTGTGGTTATTAGTATGCGCTGCTGGAAGGAGTCGACTCCATGTAATTGCATGCTTTTTGCCCACACACACACACACACACACACACACACACACACACACACACACACACACACACACACACACACACATTTATTTTTGGGTCGTCGCCAATGTCGGTGAGCATTGAAACATGTATTTCAATCCGACTGAAATACCAAGAACTCGGAAAATGGCCGAGCTGAAGTTGATCAATAATGAATCCATCAGTGCACGTTCAACAACTAACAAGTAGGTTGCAAGTCTTCTAGAAACACTTAATACTAAATACTAATTAATAATTAATAATAACCTCCGAGTAACGACGCCCGACGGACCGGAGATAGCACAGCTCCTTCGTCCGTGCGTATTGTCATTTGCACAGATATCCTGCCTGTTGAGTCGTTGACATGCAAATCAACCCATCTGACGTAAATAACACTGTCGATCAAACACTTGACTCTAAATGTATCATTATGCATGGTCTTAAGTATCTACTAAGGAGCATACCAAGCATCCGGAGTACTCCGCGTGGAGACATCAACCCGCCGACCAGATACAAAGAAAACACTGCTTGTGTTCTTTTGGAGCTAGCTTGCGAGGGATTTGATTTCAAAGAAAAAAAAAAAAAAAAGAGAGGCGGGGGTGACCTCTCCTCTTCTTAGCCCCGGCTACGTCGGAAAGGTAAAGCTTTGCGATACGCCCTACGGAGTTATACAGCTGTGCTCAGCCATGTCGGACCGACCAATTTAGGAAATGTGACGATTCCTCTCTACAGCCCTGTGCAAACGGAAAGAATTCGTAAAAAGACAAAAAAGGAAATACGTAGCAGATGACGCGTTGTGGCTCATCCATTTAGGCTTCTTTTTTTCTGGCTGTCAAGTCTTCTTGACGATGATCATGACGAATATCACCAGAAACGGATGTGCTCGGTATTGATGTACGGAGTACGGAGGTCAGGAACAGCGCGGATAGTCGTCTCTAACTCTCTATGGAATTCCCTCGTTCGTTTCGGTTTTATGACGTGCTTTGTTGAAAAGGCTGTGAGTATATCCGTACACGACTGTTGGTTGTTTGTTGGTTGACATGCAGCACGCGCGGCGTGTTATCCCCATTTGGGCTGATTTCGGCCGCTGTTACCCGGCACATAGCAATAAATAGTAATAATACTAATACAACTGTTGAAAAGAAAATCTGCTCAAATGTAGCAGAGAAAAATAACACCTGGCTTGTTGGATGGAGGTCGTGTTGGTGACAAACCAACAGCCAGAAACAGCTAGTGAGATGCTCGGGAATTATGCGCATCGAGGCAATAATAGTACGTGGCACCGTAGTTATCTGTGATTTGCTTGCTGACTCTTTGCAGGTACTACTTGAACTAGTAACAGATCAACAAAATTCTCCGGAATCAAAAGAGGCCGGCGGCCGTCTTTAGAGCCTAGACACATTTTATGGACATATTATGTTGGCGCGGAACCTAAATATACATTTACGTGAGATAATACGCACGCCATAGCTGCAGAACACGTACGTATGTAGCAGTTTTGGATAATTATTAAATGCTGCGTGCTCAGTCAGCAAGATCGTGTTGGTCCCTTGCATACTGATAGTAGCCAACATTGGACGGGCCGTCCCGGTCTCATATTGCGGGGCCAGGATGTGTGCATGCGTCAACTATTGCTGTTTAGCTGAAGTATAATAGGAAGTAAACACAAAGCAGGAGATGTAGAGAGCCACATGCAGTCGTGGAGGGTCAACTGATACCAATGTATCATCGATTAACCAATGTTGAACGAAATATATACCATCAATCAGTACATGTAAGTAAACCAATCGGTCGACCACATATAATTGGTACGACATCTGGAATGAATTGATACTACACGTAGCTCCATATACATGGTTAATATGGAAGATGGAAGCAACTTTGAAGTCAGCCCTAAACCTAAACCCTAACCCTGCTTCTGACAAGATACTGAGTTGACACCGACCACCGCACCCACACCACACCACACCAAAACTTGATCTCGTTTCTCAAACAAATCGAAACGAAAAGCGCAAAACATCCTGTCTACAATTAAAGACTACACCGAAAGCCAAACAAAAACATGGATCCGCCGAACGGCCGTCTGACGGGAGGTTCAGATGGAGGGGTTGTGCTTACAGTGGGGCATGGATCAATCCCTCAACACCACGCTTCTCTCGTCTTATTCTCACTGCTCTCTGTGTGACGATTCTGACCAGACTGGCTCCCTCATACGCGGCTGAATCATTGTTACTACACTTTTTGCTCGTTGGTATTCCTGATTGTCAATATCCGACACAAAAGCGGCCTTCGGACTTAAGCAGGTGCAATTGAGTTGCTTACGGCCCTTGCGAAACACCGAGACTCGTTGTGACGCAATAAGACACGCCAAAAAACCTTCTTCTCTGTCTATATTATATGAAATACACCTAATATCCGCCCCAAAAGAATATACGAGGGTTGCCACAGGCTCGGCGTTACGAGATACATGCTCGGAGCTCGGAGATAGGACACCAGCACATACGTACTTTTATAAGAACCAGACTGCCATATAGCACCCAACTCAAACGCCCCAAAAAGAATACTGACCTATCCATCGCCAACCATGCATCCGCTCATCACCCTCGAGGAGCACTACATCTCCCCCAAGGTCCACGCGGCCAGCCAGGAGGTTCGGGACCATTTCGCTCCCTTCCCGGCCCAAACCATGGCCAAGCTGCAGGCCCTCGGCGAAGGGCGTATCCAAGACATGGACAACGGCAATGTATCCATCCAAGTCCTCTCCCACGGGCCCGGCGACCTCTCGCCCGCCCTCTGCGCCGAGGCCAACGACGACCTGGCCGCCGCCATTGCCCAGAACCCGACGCGTCTGGCTGGCTTTGCCATGCTGCCGATGAGCCAGCCCGACGAGGCGGCTGCGGAGCTGGAGCGCACAGTCACAAAGCTAGGCTTTGTCGGCGCGCTCGTGGAGAATCATCTGAATGGCACTTTTTACGACGCCGAGCGGTTCTGGGTCGTCTTTGAGAAGGCGCAGGAGCTCGACGTGCCCATTTATATCCATCCGACGTTTGCGTCGGACTCCATGCTCGAGTGGCACAAGGGCAATTACAGTGACAGCATCGCCACCGCGCTGAGTGCGTTTGGCTGGGGCTGGCACAGTGATACCGCGCTGCATATCCTGCGGTTGTATGCCAGCGGGCTCTTTGAGCGGTTCCCCAATTTGAAGATTGTCATTGGCCACATGGGCGAACTTCTCCCGTTCCAGCTTGATCGTGTCTTTGGTGTGACTGACCGATGGGCGAAAAAGGTGTCGTTTAAGCATGTCTGGCACAACAATATCTGGGTCACCACCAGCGGCATGTTCTCGCTTACTCCGCTGGACTGTCTGCTCAAGACTACCTCGATCGACCGTATCATGTACAGCGTCGACTACCCCTTTTCGGCAAATGAGAAAGGGATGCAGTTTTTTGAGGAAATTGAGAAGAGTGGTCTGATTGCTGGCGACGACTTGGCCAAGTTTGCCTATCTGAATGCGGAGAAGCTGCTCAAAGTCAAGACCAAAGCTTTTACTAATTGATTTTTATGTTGTTAGTTATGAAAAGACGAACTTGAATTTATACCTTGATGTTATATGCACTCTGTGTACATACTGTTTACATAATGCTCCACTCCTTAAGACTACATGCACATCTGTTACATGTAACTGGTGGTCTAAAAAGAAACTACGTGTAGACTGGGTTAACAAGACAAATATGTATGACTCATTACTGTCTATGATATGGCTGGTTACCCAATTGAGTAGACTTTTACATCTCAAGACGAACATAACACCAATTTATGAATGCGTAAATTTCCCGAACAGCTTATTCAACAAGGTAACTAAAGCGTTGTCAGCAATTTTCTTCTTCTTCTTCTTCTTTCGGAAAAAATACTCACCTCCATTCGTGCTCTTCCTCGCCATACTGGATGCCCTCGATCCAGTTCTTCATGCGAAGCGCAATCTCTCCCGTTTCTTCGTGGTCCTTCAGTCCGCAGCTCACCGGCTTTCCCTTGTAGCTGATGGTGCGAATGGGGCTGACAATCGCCGCCGTTCCAGCGCCAAACACTTCAATGAGACGGCCCTCGGCGGATGCTTCAGCGAGCTCGGCCATGCGCACCTTGCGCTCTGCGACGGCCCAGCCCTCGGGGACGAGTCGTTCTCGGGCCAATGCCAGGACCGAGTCTCTCGTAACACCCCTGAGAATGGTTCCGTCGAGGGGCGCGGTCAAGAGCTCGTTTTGTCCGGTTTCCTTGTTCTTGATGGCCATGAACAGGTTCATCGTTCCCACCTCGGTCACGTATTCCTCCTCGCCAAACAACCACAGATTTTGCTGGTGGCCTCGAGAAGCTGCTTCTTGCTGAGGCACGATGCAGGGCGCATAGTTGGCGCCGAGCTTCTTGTCTCCAACACCACCGGGCCATGCGCGAACTGCGTAGTCGGTTGCTTCCAGGGACACGGCCTTGAATCCAGTTGGGTAATAGGGGCCCACGGGGCTGGCAATCACGTAGAGGAGCGCTGAACCAGGGGGGCCGATGCCGATTGTAGGCTGAGTACCGATCAGCGTGGGTCGCAGGTAGAGCGAGTAGCCCTTTTCACTATTCATTGCAAATTTGTATTTAGTTGCTTGGACTTCCCCATAAGATTATGATCAACCTACTTTGGAATGAATCTGCTATCCTTCTTGACAAATTCGGCAATCAATTTGGTCAAGGCGTCGCCATCAAATTTTGGGAGGGCAATACGCGCTGCCGACTGGTTCAGACGCTCCATGTTTTTGTTAGGTCGGAATAGACGAATTCTGCCCTCCTTGTCCTTGTACGCCTTCATTCCTTCGAAGCAAGTAAAGGCATAGTGTAGCACGCAGGTTGCAGGGTCGAGGCTCAAGTTCTGATATGGACCAATCTGAGGGGCAAGCCAGCCCTTGGAAGCAGTCCATTCAATGGTAAGCATGTGGTCTGTTGGAAGTCCGTGTGTAAGTTTCTCATCATTCACTCCCGAGAAAGAGGTGCTACTGGCTTACCAGTGAAAGTCTTTCCAAAGACCAGCTCCTTGTTTGGAATCAATTCCTTCGGCGCGGTCGTTGGCGTTGTGGTCAGCTTCGAGGGGTCAATGCCGGAGAGTGCCGGCGCTGCTGTGCTGCTAAATGACTTCTGCCATGGTGCAGATCTTGGCTGTGATAGAGACTTGGCTGCTGTGCGCGAGCGTAGCAAGCTGCTGCGCATTAATTGGTGAGAGGACCGCATCTTCTGTGCTGGAATGCAGCTGTCAGCCTGGCCTGTTGGGAAAGTCTGCTCCTGGGCTCCAACGATGGAGCGTGCCAGGGATTATAAACTAAAAAAGATATGAGAACTAACCAGTCACTAAAGGGGATGCCCTGAAGAATGACTCACGATTCGATCGATAGTTGCGCGTTGCGCCAGAGGGGAGTCCAGTCACTAAGTAGAGCAGCAAAGAAATTAATTTTGGTGCAGACCACGGAGAGGGAGCCGATCTCCGCACAGCGCCGAAGTCGGCACGCGGCGCTATTTTGCCGTGTCTAAGCGAACACGAAAGGCCTGGCCAATCACTACGCCTTTAAATAGGTAAATATTTAGTAATAACTCGATAAGTTGATATGGCTACTTGCTACTCATAGCCGGTTATGCGCTCGGTGTCGTACCGACGCGTTCCAGTGCTTCAATGTACCCCTCGTCAAACACAGGGCGTGAGCAAACCACGTCACCGCCTTGGGGCTATCAGCCATATAGCAGCACGCTAACTAGCAGTTAGGTGCGTTGGAATGCCGATAGATAAACCCCATAATTGAATAGTTAATATGGGGGGATGCCATGCAGAGTATAGATAGTGCAGATGCTATGAGGACCTCGTGATCTTTTGTAAAGTCACAAAATGCTATACATTTATTGGTTGCGTATATCGAAAAGAAGTAATTACAGTAGATACTGTATATGTAGAATGCCGCTGCAAAAGAAGCAAACATGCCAAGACTGACCGCACCAGCTCTTGCCTCTATCGTCTTCACGTGTCTTTGAAGACTCGCTCCGCATAGGCAAACAGACAAATAAACAATTTCTGCTCTTGTCGTGCTGAGATGGCCTCGCAATCGTCAGCCGCCAAGGGCGGGGGCCTCTCGCTGTACGCAAACCTTCTGGACCCAGCCTCGGAGAATTCTGGGACGATTTCAAGAGCGCCTGTGGTGTTCAAGCAGAGCGCCGAAGGAGAAGCCCAACCAGACGATGCCGCCACAGACAAGCAACAACAGATAAGTGCTGGTAGCGCAATACCCTCCTAGTCCACCTTCTTGCGGTGGATGCGTTCTTTCCGATTTGATTGCTCACGTGTGTTTCTGGGTCTTCCCTGTTTTCGCGACAACAGCATCTTTGCGCTTTCAACCCATCAAAAGACCACAGTTATCGAGCCAGAAGCCAAAGGCCAAACCACCCTTTACTAAAACGACCCCTATAACATCGAAGCCAGAGCTTGCACCAAGTGCAAACAATGCCGCCGCGCGCCTTCAGGCAAAATCAACACTGGCAGACTGGGCATCAACGGCCGATGATGACGACGATATAAACGGATTTTATGGCGGAGCGAAACGGCAACGCGGAGGCCGCAAGAAGCGGAAGAAGAACCGAGATGGCCCCGAGATGATGACGAATTGGGATGATATATATGACCCTTCGAGACCAAACAATTATGAGGAATATAAACAGAGCGACGAGAAAATTCGCGAAGTGAGAGACTGGAAGGACCGTCTGTATGCACATCGCATGGCTAGACAGCCGAGCAGTGATTACGACAGTGACAATGATTACCCTCAAAAGAACCGTAAGTTATACAAAGGGTTCCGCCAGCACCAGATGTTGACGGTATCACAGGACAATTCGCTCCACCGCCTTATAATTTTGCGCCTCCTCCGAGCCTTAACGATACTTCGCAAGGAGGACTTGATGGAAAACCCCAACTGTCTGAAGATACGGCCTACCAGCCACCACCTCCGGCGACCATACCAGATGATGCCACTGGGGAAGATGTCTATGCTCGAAGACTTCAAATGAACCAGCAACCTCCAGCTCCATCCGATCCGCCTCCTCCGCCCCCTCCAGAACCCCCAACTGCTGGTGCCCCGCCCATGTCTGTCTTTCAGCCTGCTTCAGCAACTATTTCACGTGCCCCTGTCCGATACGTGCTGCCTCCACCACCAGAGGACATCCCGGCAACTGAGGAGGAGCTTGAAGCCACGTTCGCAGAAGAAGAGCCTGTCGAAGAAGAGGAAGGAGATGCCCCTCGGTCTCTTCGTCCGGGACAACAAGGGTTTGCAGAGCGACTTATGGCCAAGTACGGCTGGACCAAAGGGTCAGGCCTGGGCGCCACTGGTTCTGGTATTGTCAATCCTCTCCAGGTCAAAGTTCAAAAGCAGAAAAAGAAACCGGATTCGGAAGGTGGAGGTTTTGCTTTGCCGCCAGGCCGTGGGAAGATCATTGCCAGCAAGAAGAAAGCAGAAGAAGGAGGGAAATTCGGAGAAATGAGTGAAGTGATTGTGTTGCATGGAATGGTAGATGGGCTGGACCTGGACGCCGAGCTTGACAACAGCCAAGGAGGTGGCCTCATGCAGGAAATCGGTGAAGAATGCAATGAAAAGGTACGCCAATGGTACTTTCTTTCGCTTTGAGAAGCTGTCACTAACTTCGGTTCAGTACGGACGTGTTGAACGAGTATTCATCCATCGTGAAAGCGATGGCCCTATTCCGGTTTTCGTCAAGTTCACCGCTCAGCTTTCAGCCTTACGTGTGAGTCACCTCTACACATCGTACTTGAAGACGAACTAATCACGTTGTAGGCTGTCAATGCACTTGAAGGCCGGGTATTTAACGGAAACACGATCACCGCCAGATTCTACGATACCGAGAAATTTGAAAGTGGTGTCTACCAGTAAGAGGTATGGGCAGGATTGCTGCGATGGCTTTTTGGTAAAGCTAGGTCATGTTGCAGATACCATTGTGGATAGTCGTGAAACTAGGTTTCAATTATAAGTACATATTGCATTATTTTGAAAAAAAAAAAACGTTCCCTCTGGCATTTTTAGGAGCTTCTTATCGTCTATGTAGATCGCAAGATACTAAACCTCACCCGTTTCTTTTTCCCTCAAGCATCGTTACTTTATTATACACAGTTGCCCAGTCTCTATTTGGTTATCACAAGTGAAATTATTTCTTAATTGGCCCTTGCTTGCCTAGTTATTGTTTTTCAACCAAATTGAACGAGCCTCAACACGGCACGTGACATTTTTGGCTATATCCGATTCCGACGCCGTTGTGGGGCACAACGAACTCCATATTACGAAGTGTCAAGGCTGAGCGCGATTCTCTTCTTCTCCGTCTTGGTCATAGGCATAACTGGCGCCAGCCTCATAGAAGCTAGAGCTGCAGTCTCAACCAATACCTCACTTCTCCGCTGTTCGTTGGTCTGCCTTACCCATCACTTCTGATCTCTCTCGACAACTTCACTTCTCCGTTATTCGTTTGTCTCTAGCCATTACTTCTGGCCCCGCGACAACTTCTCTACTTATCGCTTTTATTCCGTGTCTACTGCCTTCATCTATCGACATCTCACTTCTGTGGCACCTTTCAATTTTGTCCTCTCGACGGATCCCTTTTACCCCGCACTCCGTCTCCAACACATCTTTCACCTCAACATCTCATCTCTTCTATCTCCTTCATTTCAGCATCTCCGACGTCTCAGCCTCTTCTATCTCGGCAACTCACAGCCCCAAATTTAAAGCTTGAAGGCTTTCCTGCTTCAAAATGACTCTTTGTTTGAACCGGTTGACGGAGGAGAGGTAAGAAATACCTACCAAGCGACATCAAGTCTGTACTGACTCCCGGTGTCGCAGAAAGCAGTGGCGCAAAGATCACCCTTTTGGGTTCTACGCAAAACCGTATCGCAATGCTCAGGGTGTCCTCGATATGAAGAAATGGGAGTGCGGAATCCCCGGAAAGGCAAGCACCCTGTGGGATGGTGGCTTGTTTAAACTCGACTTGATTTTCCCTGAAGGTAAGTGTGCCCAGACTGATGGCATATTTTATATATTTATTGGCTTTTATATGAGTATAATGCTGACTTGATGACCTTCTAGAATACCCCACAAAGCCTCCAAAGTGTATGTTCCAACCAGACCAGTCCCCATCCCAATCATTCGTGCTCGTCCTTGAGAGATGGTGTCATATATACAGATTCTAATGCGTGACTCACCAATAGGCAAATTTGTCCCTCCACTGTTCCACCCCAACGTGTATCCGTCTGGCACCGTCTGCTTATCTATTCTCAACGAGGAAGAGGCGTGGAAGCCTGCGATCACCATCAAACAAATTCTGCTCGGTGTCCAAGACCTTCTTGACGACCCCAACCCCGAGTCCCCCGCTCAAGCGGAAGCATACAACCTATTCAAAAAGGATCGTACGGCATATGAGCGAAGGGTACGACAGGTCGTGAGGGAGAATCCGGTACCATAGACGCTTTGCGGTGCACTTTTTCTTTTGGCACATACCTGACGAACGAAGAGTATTCATGCAGCCGTGGAGTTAAAGGGTTTCTGGTCTCGGTTTCAATTTATTTATTTTTTTCTTCTTCTTTGTTTCAAAAACTCCATGCATATGTGTATGGCCACAGGGTTGGCAGTTTGGTTCGGAGCTGACAAACCGTGTCTTTTACCATCGAGTTATTTGCACGATCATGACATTTCGCCAACAGTTTATGGCGTTGGCAAAACCTAGGAATAGACGGCACCGCCAATGGCAATCATTCAAAATGCTCAGTACGTACCGCAGAGTAGCAAAAGTATAACGCCCACGCAGCACGGGCCCGAGGGGCGGAATGCTTCTTATCTTATCGGGTGAGTCACCAATTGCAGGTGCTCCGATTTCGCCTTATGCCCACCCCCTCCAATTCTATTCTACAAAATCCCCAAAGCTTGTCATCTATCTGTCTCTTTCCTGTATTCACACTGCTCTCGCTCTAGCGCTCCCAATTGTGAGAATCCGACAAGATGTGTGGAATATTCGCTTGCCACCAGTACGTTCACCCGTATCATTTCTTTCTCTTGGCCATTGATCCACATCCCCCGCGAACGTTCCAGAGAAGAAAAAAAATCACGAAAAAGTCGCATTGATGGCTAACGATGTGCGAATAGTCACCCAGATGTGCAGAAATTCAAGCCTACGGCTTTGCGCATGGCGAAAGCGTAAGAAATAAAATCCCTGGTGCTGAAGAATTAAGCTGATTATCCTTGACAGCCTTCGCCATCGTGGACCGGATTGGAGTGAGTCACACGCGCCGGAGTGGGAAATTGGGATGACATGGACTAACATGATGTTATCATACAGGTGGAAGCTTTATTGGAAACAAGACCAGTGAGTCATTGGAGCAGAACACTGTTGGCGTGGGGGTTGGCTTGTCTGACTGGTTTTCTGCTGTCTAGTTCTTGCGCACGAGCGTCTGAGTATCGTCGGTGTTGGTATGGAAACTACTCTTCGATGAATATTGTCGTTGTGTATTAACCCAATTATCTAGACACCGGCTCCCAACCACTCGTTAACGATGACAAGACTGTCGCTCTGGCCGTTAACGGAGAGATCTACAACCACCGGATCCTGAGAAAGTCTCTCGACCCGTCATACAACTACAAAACACATTCTGACTGTGAAGTTATCATTCCACTGGTATGCCGTTTTATTATTCTCACTATAGTTTTCATTTACTGGCCAGGTGTGCTAATGACATTGGTAGTATATGAAATATGGTCTTGATGCTCCCAAGCACCTCGATGGCATGTTTTCCTGGGTCCTATATGACGCCAAAGAGGACCGCGTTATTGCTGCTCGCGATCCCATCGGTGTTACTAGTTTCTACCAGGGATGGTCCTGGAAAACACCCGGAGCTGTTTACTTTGCTTCTGAATTGAAGAGTCTGCACCCCGTGTGTGACAGAATCATTGCCTTCCCGCCTGGACATGTTTATGACTCAAAGACGGGCTCAATGACGCGGTATTTCGAACCCACATACTGGGACCCTACCCGGGTGCCCTCGACTCCAATCGACTACAAGCTTCTCCGAGAGACGTTTGAGCGTTCAGTTCGCAAGCGTCTGATGGCCGAGGTCCCGTACGGTGTGCTTCTTTCTGGAGGCTTGGATTCTAGCTTGGTCGCCTCTATTGCGCAACGTGAGACTCTCCGCACCAGGGCTCTCCAGGCCAAAGACGCCGAGGCAGGGGATTCCGGCCTTGTAGGTATTGACGATACCGATGATTTGTCCAACGTGACGGTCATGGCGCAACTGCACTCTTTCTCAATCGGCTTGCCAGATGCGCCTGACACTCAGGCTGCTCTTGAAGTCGCCAAATTCCTGGGCACCAAGCACCATGCCTTCACGTTCACCATCGAAGACGGCCTCAACGCTCTCCAGGACGTCATCTATCACCTTGAGACCTACGATGTGACCACGATTCGCGCTTCTACTCCGATGTACCTTTTGAGCAGAAAGATCAAAGCACTTGGAGTGAAGATGGTTTTGAGTGGAGAGGGTAGTGACGAGATCTTCGGAGGTTACCTCTACTTCCACGCGGCTCCCAACAAGGAGGAATTCCATGCCGAGACGGTGCGAAGGGTCAAGAACCTTCACCTGGCAGATTGTCTTCGTGCGAACAAGTCGACCTCGGCCTGGGGTCTCGAGGCTCGTGTGCCATTCCTCGACAAGCAATTCTTGGAAACTGCCATGAACATTGACCCGAAGGAGAAGATGATCACAAAGGACCGCATTGAGAAATACATTCTACGAAAGGCCTTTGACACAACGGACGAACCCGACGTGGCTCCTTACCTCCCAGACAACATCCTCTGGCGCCAGAAGGAACAATTCAGTGATGGTGTTGGATACGGATGGATTGACGGTCTGAAGGATACTGCCGAGCTCCATGTCACGGACGAGATGATGGCGAACCCCAAGCCTGAATGGGGCAACGACATCCCCGACACGAAAGAGGCGTAAGTTATACCTTGACAACAGTGGGAAGTACATGGTTTTATTGACTGAATTTTGTAGCTACTGGTACCGCATGATGTTTGACGAACAATTCCCAACCTACTGCGCAGGCACTGTCGAACGATGGGTGCCAACCTGGTCCAAGCAGAGTGACCCCAGTGGACGGTGAGTAGATCTTCTAAGATAAAAGGAGAGAAAGAAGCTGATTTGGAACTCCAGAGCAATCTCCACCCACAACGCCAAATACGAAAACGCTGTTTAGAGGAAAGAAATACATAGAATTCGAGTAGAATTTGATTTCGACTTTTGACTTGATTGAAGTTTCGGGTTTCATATTTTCTACTGTGCAAATCAGTACCCTTTTTTGACGGAGTATTTCAGTTACAGATACTTGACGTGTCGGTACCTTTGTGAGCGTACCAAGGAGACACGATTTTGGTATTTTCTGTTCATTGTTGAAACTTGAGCCAGAGGGAAAATTAGCGGGGGTGTTTTCGCATGTAATCTTGTAGCATAAAACCGGTACTTGTTTTAGAGAATAAACAGTCATCGAATTGTCTACCAGAATAAAGATTATATGTACTTGGCTGAAGTCAATTCCAGCTTTAACAGTTCTAGTATACTATATAGACTGAATATAGACGGGGTTGTCGTGATAGTTCTATGTAAAATGACGCCATTCCCGTTCGCCGAGGTAATTAACCGTTTCTCAACGACGCGGAATTGAGGCGGCAGGAGACGACATCTGGAGACATGAAACAGAGACCAGAGCGAACAAAAGGCGCAATTGAGATAACCACGTAAATGACTCAAAATAATATCAAAAGGCAATAACAGGGTGTGTGAAAAAGGCGAGCAAATCGAGCAGCAAAGTCAGGGGACCGTTCCTGAATCCTGTCCCACGATATCACGTGACGCGGCGGTTTTAGCCGGGCGTAGGCAGGGCAGCAGCCAATCAGCGCGGACCTGGGCTCCCCCGTGGCCGTTTCTGCTCCCCCAACCTTTCTCAACCCGACGACCTGCGCTTTCCCTCCCTCTCCCGCTCTCCTCTCCTTCTCCCTTCTCCAAAACAAAACACTTCTTGTATCCAACTTTCCCACTCTCAATTACCAATTCTTAATTTCACCATGGCTGCTCCTGCTGCTTTCTCCGACATCGCCAAGGCGGCCAACGATGTGAGCCAGACTGCTCTGTCTCTGCTCTGTTTGACTTTATTTTTCTAACCCGGTGAAATCATAGCTCCTTAACAAGGATTTCTACCACACCAGCCCTGGTATGTTTGCGCCAGAATGCGATTGTTTTATATTTTTATATCGTGTTTTTTCAGTAACTGACAAGCTTTTTCTTCTCTATAGCCAGCATCGAGGTCAAGTCCAACGCTCCCAATGGCGTCACATTCACTGTGAAGGGAAAGTCGACCCACGACGGTCCTATTGGCGGCTCTGTACGTCCATCATCGCGACCACTTGCGCTTGAAAAAAACAATGGCCTTTGACTAATTTTATCACTCAAAATAGCTTGAAGCCAAGTACGTTGACAAGCCCATTGGTAAGGCCTCCCGTCGCAATTCTCTTCTGTTGTTGTCCGCATCTGGGTCTTGGAACAGAAGCGCGCTCTCAGCGAGAGGGAATTTCTCCAGTTGAACATGGACGCTAACCATTTGTACAGGACTTGCTCTTACCCAGGCCTGGACCACTGCCAACGCCCTCGACACCAAGCTCGAGTTGGACAACAACATCACCAAGGGCCTCAAGGCTGAGATCCTCACCCAATACCTGCCCACCTCCCAGTCCAAGGGTGCCAAGCTCAACCTTTACTTCAAGCAGCCCAACCTGAACGCCCGTGCCTTTTTCGACCTCCTCAAGGGCCCCACTGCCAACTTGGACGTCGTTCTCGGCCACGAGGGTTTCCTCGTCGGTGCTGAGGGTGGTTACGATGTGCAGAAGGCTGCCATCACCAAGTACTCTGCTGCTGTCGGCTACAGCCTTCCCCAATACTCTGCTGCTGTCACTGCCACCAACAACCTCTCTGTCTTCTCCGCCAGCTACTATCACCGCGTGAACGCCCAGGTTGAGGCTGGTGCCAAGGCTTCCTGGGACTCCAAGGCCGGCAACACTGTCGGTCTTGAGGTTGCCAGCAAGTACCGCCTTGACCCCTCTTCCTTCGCCAAGGTGCGTTCAAAAATATACCAAAAGAAAAACACGGCTAACAGTAACTATAGGCCAAGATTAACGACCGTGGTATTGCCGCTCTCGCCTACAACGTCCTCCTCCGCCCTGGCGTCACTCTCGGTCTTGGTGCCTCCTTCGACACCCAGAACCTCAACCAGGCTGCCCACAAGGTTGG
Organism: Talaromyces sp. P118-02; assembly: GCA_037040535.1. Taxonomy (NCBI): domain Eukaryota; kingdom Fungi; phylum Ascomycota; class Eurotiomycetes; order Eurotiales; family Trichocomaceae; genus Talaromyces; species Talaromyces sp. P118-02. The sequence continues at coordinate 102,416 of JAXQGY010000333.1, forward strand.
TGCCAGCTTCACCTTTGAGGGTTAAATTTTCTCAAACGAAAGAAAATGAGACCCCGGGTTCGGTTCCTCGATGCTTGACGTTCTTCGGCGGTTAAAGATTGCGCCAGAGTCCATTCCAGTCACCCTATCCTTGTGCGTATCTAGACACGATTTGCTCTAATTTTGAAGATTGGCACATTGAGAGCTTTCGGTTTTAACTCTCTACTGTCGTTTCATTCTATTGTAATAATAAAATTCTGAAAGGCATGGCGGAATGGCTCAGGAGAATGCTAGGCTGGAGGAGCTGCGATTCGGGGGGCATGGTCTAAAATCATCGATGGCATATTCGAGCTTTAGCATGCAACTTGTATTAGTTAGTCACATGCTTTGCCTGTATAGCAGCAATATAAACATTTTTTTCCTTTGTTTAGAATACGTTCGTGTTGGTGTGAAAGTTGTAATAGTATTTCACATATTCGAATGCTATGTATAATTATTCGGGCATCATAATACAAAATTTGTCCCAGAACATACGTATGCTCTATTGTCTATTCCCAAATACGATTTGCTCGGCATTCTTCCTTCATCGGTCCTTGCCTCGGGAATTCGGTTGTTTCGCAGTTGTTTGTCTATTATATCTCAATATCCCACCAAGCGACGCCACCGAGACCAAGATGCCGGAAACAATCATAAACCGCAAAATGAGACTCCCACTCGAGCCCACTGCAGTATCTCTAATTTCTTGATCACTCTGTCTTCGATGTGACCGCCTCTGTTCGCGCCGCGCATCTTCTGCTGCCTGCGTTTTGAAATGGCCCTTGGCGTTGAAATGCCACACGGGGTTGTTGTGTATGAACGAAGAGGGATCTTCCTCTGTCGGCGCAGTTTTACTGCCATTGCTGCCCGTCTCAGACCCTCCAGTCCCTGTATAAGCAGCGCCAGCCCCCGGCCGCGACCCTCTTGCGCCGTATCCGCCGTGGGCATAGAAACTAGGCGGCGGTCCTTGGAAAGTCCCTCTTCTCTTACTCAGTCCACTCGCAGGCCGTGAACCAGCATATGAGCCGCCGCCACCAGTACTGCTGCTGGCATGGCGCATGTGTGTCCCGGCGCTGCTGTGACTGCCCATTGGATGCTGGCTGGTGGCGGCGATGATGCCATGGTCTTGGTCGTATCGCGCGCGTCTCGAGCTGTCGCTGAGGGTTTGGTAGGCAGAAGAAATATTGGCGAAGCGTTCGGTGGCGCTGGGGTCGGAGCGGTTGCGGTCTGGGTGGTGTTTTAGGGAGAGGGCGTAGAACTGTCTATTTTTTCGGATGTTAGTTGTGAGCTGATTTAATTCGAGGGAAAGGTTACTTTTTTATCTCAGCTGCGGTGGCAGTCACCGGAACATTGAGCGTTTCATAATGAGTTGCTTGACGACTGCGAGGATAAGCGACTTGAGACGTCGTTGAGAATAATCTTGCTGTCGCTGTTGCCGATGACGGAATGGCGTCCTCGCCGGCAAAAGCGCTCGTGCTGCTGGTGGTGAAAGAAGGGGACAGCCTTCTAGAAGTCGGGAGGCGAAGAGGCATGCCTCATTGCGCAGTTGACATAGAGTCCCAGGCACAGGTCGTGGTGGAGCGAGAATAATGATTAGGGAGAAGTTATTCAGAGAGAGTCGCGCGAGTTCCTGCGTCATCGGGACGGCTTTAGTGCGAAACAAGCCGGTATGTATTGTTACCTGGGCTGTACACAAACACCAGGATAGTCTTAGCACAAAGCTATTGGATGCAATGTGATTCTTTATAATTGATTAAATCAGATGAAGTGTAATTATTCTGAAGAAATCACCTCTATAATAGATTTATGCTAACGTTACTTATGTCGTGCTGAAGACACCACTGTATGTATGTATGTAGTATGTAAGTACACTTCCTATGAATAATCTCGATAAAGAATATATACAAGACTATTTAAATTATTATTTACGCAAATAATACATATCGAAATGATCTCCAGAATTCCCTGATTTGCAGCGCACGTAATCAATACTCGTAGGGCCAACTTCCCCGCAGTGCAGGTGTATTATTTCCGTTCCTTAGTCCCGGCCTCTCGCAATTCTTGCACCCCACTTGATCTGGGTTGAAGAACACCAAAAGATCCATCACCATGGCTGCTCAGGCCAGTGCAGGGGTCGAGAAGCTCGACTGTAAGTGTTCTGCGACGCTCTGGAATTCGACTCGTGTTATTTTCGTTCTCGTTGCCTTTGCTAATGTACGAGTGGCGGAATAGTAAACGGTGCCAATGGCCATGCCAAAGAGAACAACGCTGGCGCTGCTGCCGAGGATGTAGCGGACAACGACGATTCAGACGATGACAAGGAAGAAGACGAAGGCGCGGCAGATGGCGCTGCTACTGGAGGTGAGCAGTTCCACAGTTAATCCCTGCACGGAACACAACACTGAACACCACTCATTTTGTAGCCGCCAAGAAGAAAAAGAAGCGCAAGCCCAAGAAGAAGAAGAAGGGCGGAGCCAAGAAGCAGACATCTCCTCCCACCGTGGCCCTCTCGGAGCTTTTCCCGAATAACCAGTACCCCGAAGGCGAGATTGTCGAGTACAAGGACGAGAACAATTACCGCACAACCAGCGAAGAGAAGCGCTACCTGGATCGCATGAACAATGACTTTTTGCAAGAGTATCGCCAGGGCGCCGAGGTCCATCGTCAAGTCCGTCAATGGGCGCAGAGCAACATCAAACCGGGCCAAACTCTGACGGAAATTGCAGAGGGGATTGAAAACGGTGTTCGTGCGCTTACAGGCCACCAGGGTCTGGAAGAAGGTGACAATCTCAAGGGAGGAATGGGTTTCCCTTGTGGTCTTAGCATCAACCACTGTGCGGCCCATTACACTCCTAATGCGGGCAACAAGATGGTTCTGCAGCAGGGAGATGTGATGAAGGTCGACTTTGGCGCGCAGATCAACGGCAGAATTGTCGATAGTGCCTTCACGATGACCTTTGACCCAGTCTACGACAATCTGTTGGCTGCTGTCAAGGACGCTACAAATACTGGTATCAGGGTATGAGATCTTGGGTTTCAGCTAGGAATTTCTTTTGCTGACTTTATGATAGGAAGCCGGTATTGACGTCCGCATGAGCGACATTGGAGCAGCCATCCAAGAAGCCATGGAAAGTTATGAAGTCGAGATCAACGGCACCACCTATCCGGTGAAAGCCATTCGTAACCTGAACGGACACAACATTGACCAGCACGTTATTCACGGCGGCAAAAGTGTGCCCATCGTCAAAGGCGGCGACCAAACGAAGATGGAGGAAGGCGAAACCTTTGCGATCGAGACTTTTGGAAGTACCGGCAAAGGTTATGTGCGAGATGATGTCAGTTACCTCTCTTCCCTTCTGAAGAAACCTATTTTTCTAACTTGTTGATCTAGATGGAGACGTCCCACTACGCTAAAGTTCCAGATGCAGCTAATGTATCACTTCGCCTGTCGTCTGCAAAGAATCTTTTGAACGTCATCAACAAAAACTTTGGAACACTGCCATTTTGCCGTCGATATCTAGATCGACTCGGCCAGGAGAAATACCTTCTTGGGGTATGTTTGAAAATATATTGGACAGGAGTGAACTATCTGCTAACTATCAGTAGCTTAACAACCTGGTCTCTGCGGGCATTGTCCAGGATTATCCGCCTCTGTGTGATATCAAGGGCTCTTACACCGCTCAATATGAACATGTGAGTTCTCCGAGTGTTGCTTGTTGCGCCTCTTTCTGACTTGAACACAGACAATTCTCCTACGACCAAACGTAAAAGAAGTCATCAGCCGTGGTGACGACTACTAGAGATTGACATTCTTGTGGATTGCCCTCGTTTTGTTCCTGATTGTGTATTAACTGTTGGGATGCTTCCAACGACTGGCTGGAAACGTGTGGACTTAAAACGCAGCATGAGAATATATGTATGTTCATTTAGAAATCACTGTTTATGAAAAAATAGAAAAAAGTGACTTGTGTTTCACTGTTTATTCCAACGGGGCGCAGCAGGGCGAGCCATAGTACAGCGACGGTAGCCCCACGTGGAAAGCCTGCGGTCCGGAGCCGAGCTGCAGGCTTCCTTCGATATTCATTCAACTCCCTCTCGTACTGCCCCAGAACAACAAAAATACTGTACGCATGGGGCCTGATCTGAATTGAAAGCATTTTCCGTTGTCGTCCTCACGATGGCCTCCGTTACGTCGACCTCGACACCCTCCCTGAGGGTCGCTGCTAGCCAGCCTGCCAAGGGAGTCGAAGAGCAACAACAGTCCGCCAGGGCGCAACCACCAGCAGGCTCCTCTTCAGTCGATCACTTTTTTTGGACATACACCGAAGAGCCCCATCGATCACGGCGTCAAGCAATTATTAAGGCTCATCCCGAGGTAAGCCAATGCCACACTGCCAAAATCCAATCCATGGTACTCACCGCTATTGGGGATAGGTTACCAAGCTATGTGGTCCGGAACCACTCACGAAATACCTTGTTTTCGCTGTCGTCTCGCTTCAAATTAGCTGCGCTTATCTGCTTCGCGATACCCCTATGTTCTCGTGGAAGTTTTTCCTTACCGCATACGTGATCGGTGCCACCTCCAACCAGAACTTGTTCCTGGCTATCCACGAAATCTCGCATAATCTGGCCTTTCGTTCGGCATTCGCAAACCGTCTGCTTGCTATTTTCGCAAACCTGCCAATTGGCTTGCCATACAGTGCTGCTTTCCGGGTACGCATAATTGCAATCGTGTTACAAAGAACTATTGAACTGACGGAGAAAAAAAAAATAGCCTTATCACCTCACACACCACAAGTCTTTAGGAGTGGCAGGCCTTGATACTGATCTGCCCACCGCATTTGAAGCCTTCCTTCTCGACTCTCTACTGGGGAAAGCCTTTTTCTGCACATTCCAGATCTTCTTTTACGCCTTACGACCCATGTTTATATACAGCCCGCCATTCACCTCGATTCACATATTGAACCTCATCACCCAGCTCTCCTTTGACTACATCCTCATGCAGGTGTGCGGAGGGTCGTTCAAGCCTGTTCTATATCTCCTCTTCAGCTCTTTCCTTGCTGGCTCGCTGCACCCTTGCGCCGGACATTTCATTGCCGAGCATTACTTTTTCTCCGAGATCAAGTCTGGCGGTACCGAGTCGATGAAAGAACTCAAGAATCCTTCTTCTTCGTCAAAGGACACCCAAAAGGAAAACAGCCCACTGGACTCGCTCGCACCCCCAGAGACATACTCCTACTACGGACCCCTCAACCTGCTGACATACAACGTGGGCCTGCACAACGAGCACCACGATTTCCCTGCTATTCCGTGGACGCGCCTGCCAGAGGTATACCGCATTGCCCGCGAGTTCTACGAACCGCTTCCGTGCCACCGCAGCTGGACCTGGGTTATTTGGGCTTTTATTCTTGATAAAAACGTCGGTTTGTGGTGTCGAGTAAAGAGAGCCAAGGGTGGAAGGGTCGTTGGCGGACTATCGAAACGAGCTGGCCGTGGCGGTGAAGGTATCTCGGCTGCTTCGGTGAAGGAAGAGGAAGAGGAAGAAGGTGGATGGAAGGAGAGTGAGATTCAAAATTGAGGACTTGTTTTTACAGAGGATTTTCTTATGGTTGATGCCTCATAGGAATGATTAGATACTGATGGAATTATTATGAGATAAATAGATAAAATGTACATAGCATTACATATCTCGTCGTTAAAATGTTCAATGCTTTCAATGACTAAGCCAATTTTAAAAGTATGAGAAGAAAAGTAATAAGCCATGGCCTAATTTGAAACTGTTTAAATTCTGAGAATCTTCATTTTACGACGAAACGACTAACCATCTTTGTGCGATTTAACAACGCTGTACTAATAAACTAGAAAATATGAATATGACAAGATAGGACAGACACGAATAGAAAGAAAAGATATTATGGACGAATCATATGGTGGTCCTGGAGGTGCACACAGAACCAGCCGCACAGGCTCTGCAAGAAGGAATTTCTGGAATCCGAAATGCCGATAAACCCATTGACGGTCTTGGATCGGTTGTATGACAATGGAATAAAGTGAAAAGAACAAAATACGAGACTCGTTCAAGTGAAAAAAAAAAAAAAAAAAAAAAAAAAAGAAATCCCAAACAAAATGGACGTTCAATAGCAATAAATATGGAGACATGAAGAAGAAAGCGCTCCAGAAAGGTCATCAAGTAGCGGGAGCCCAGCAGAGATAGGCGGGATTTTTAACTCTAGCTGTCATACATCAGAACAAGAAGTAGGCAAGCAGGAAGCTCAGCAAACAGAGTGCTGCCACAATCTGAACTGGAACTCCGCCCTCCGAAGTTGCCTGAGGGTGTTGCTGTTGTAGCTGAGCCGTCGATCCCTGCGCGGTCGAACCCTTGTCTGTCTTCCGTTGACGCAAACCGGCCGCAAGTTCATCTTTGAGTCGTCGAATTTCGGCCTGTGCATCTGACAGTTGTCCTTCGTAGTTGCTGGAAGAAGATGAAGTGGCGTTTGTGGGAGTTGACTTGACATCTGGAACGGCATCTTTTGTCGACTCTGCTGGGGATTCTGACTTGGTTTTCTCGAAACTGGGTTGCGCAATGGGAGAAGTGCTAGAGACGGGCTTTGAAGCGGCTGGTGCAGGGGTTTCAAAGGCACCGCCGGGAGATGCGTATGACGGTGGCTCGTCCTCAGTGGAGGCCTAGAAAAAAAAGCAGATTTTAGGGGTTTAATTCTTCCCATAGACGATTTCGCAAGGTTGCACATACCACACCATTGGGTCCTTCTGCAGCTAACCATGTCACACGAATCTTCCGCTCTTGTACAGACGACTTGGGTGCTTTCTCAAACTATACACTCCTTATCAGCTTGTGTTGCGGTGTAAACCAGCGTGCACGGAAAATAATCGTACAATTGATGTAACGTTTGAAAACTCCAAGTCTCCAGTGATGGAAACTGACTGAACCAGAAACTTATCCTTGCACTTGGCATCGGCAGGAGGGTCTTCCTTCATCGCCTGGAGGAGAACTATTGACGCAGCCCATTAGCATCACATACGTACGACGGACCGTACTCGAACGAAAACCAACCTTGAACTTCAACATATTTGCCCGCTTCAATACGACCCGAGTTTGGCCGAACACAGTAGCTGGAACTTGATCAGCAGCCGACACAACGGTTATAATCGCGGGAGGGAGTACACACTGCTTGGGTGCAGTCGTTTTCACCTAGAAATCGCAACGAGCGTTAGTTAACCGAAGGGGGACCCCATGATCGCATGGATACGCACCTTGAATGCCACAGCCTCGCTGTTAGAATTGCGAAGACGCAGCGTCTCAGTGACTTCACGATCGAAAGGCCCTATGGGGTTGGTTTAGATGAATGCCGACAAACGGACGACACATGTTATGGCACTTACGCCGGAAACCGAGGTCACTTGGCTCAAGTTCGACAGACATGGTGTGGGATGAGCGGAATCAAAACGACGAAAAGAACAGGCGCAGAGGTTCAGGGCGATGGTAAAGAGGCGCACAGAGAATGGGAAAAGATCTGGATCGGGCGGGTGAAAGCGAAGAGAGGCTCGGCAGCGATCATGAGTTGTGGGACGCCTGTGATTGATGTTGGCCCGTTCCTTGAGGCTAGCCAGCGCCGTATGTATTACTCACCCAAAACGCCAAGACCCGATGCCCGAGGTGTCTCCCGAGAGGCGCTTGTGTAATTTACCGTATTGGTTGTAACAAGCGCTGGCAACCATATATTGACCGTCAATGTCACTTTTCTGATTAAAGCCTTCTATTGAATTACATTATCACACACTAGAACATTATATAGACTCAGACTTACTGGCCCTCCATACCCATAATCCTTGATTTCAAGTTGGTTTGGTCCGCAAGGGAAATGTGAAATGGAACGACCAATCGCAGCTGCAAGTCTTTAGCTATTGTACTTCATAAGTTTCTAGACCATACATTTTAAACAAATAGGACAGTTTTTGCTTTGTTACTCTTGTGTACTCGGAGGAACAACAGCTGTATTAATATTATCGTTGTTGATAACAAAGTATTATTATTGCGGAGCACCCCGGTCCCGCACCGCAGCTCCTATCACGTCACTGCCCGCCATCATACACTTGTCTTTGTCACCTCTCTGCTGTTACCCACTCATTCTTGATCAAGAAGATACCCTTTTGCGCTGCATACCGCTGTCGCATACCCCGATTTAACCCCGCCGCACCTGGGGATAAATCACCGCCTCTTCTGCGTTTGAATTCGGGTTACCCCAACGCTGACATAGCTGCTGCCAGTGGTCACACCGCCAACATGACGACCAGCGACCTTGATCAGCTCATCGAAATGGGCTTTGAGAAGGAGAGGGCGGAAATAGCAACGTCGAAAACCGGAGGATGTATGTACCTGTCAATAACACCCTCAAAGTGTTTGTGTGTGCTTATTAGTTGCTGACATATCTTGTCTTCTAGTGCAAGCTGCCCTCGAGTGGCTCGAAGCCAACCAAGACAAGTCGCTTGAAGAGATCAAAGCCGACACAACCCAAGATGACGAAGGTCCTCCTTTGAAAGAGGGCGAAGAGCCTCGGAGTTTAGTTTGCAACGAATGCGGAAAGAAATTCAGAAGCCATGCCCAGGCTGAATTCCACGCATCAAAGACACAGCATGTCGACTTCTCAGAATCTACCGAGGAACTAGCACCCTTGACAGAGGAGGAAAAGAAGAACCGGCTTACCGAACTGCGCGAAAAGCTAGCTGCCAAGCGAGCTGTGCAGTCAGAACAAGACAAACTGGACAAAAAGCGAAATGAGGTACGTGTCAATTTCAGGATGTGTCTATTTTGAATGACTTCTCATATTGAACCTAGGAAATTCGTCGCAAAAACACCAAGGAGTCACAGGATATCAAGGAAGAGCTGCAGCGAAAGGAACAAATCAAAGAAGCCGCGAAGAAACGGAAAGAAAAGCAAGACGAGATAGACGCCAAGGCACGAATTCGAGCAAAGATAGCTGCAGACAAGGAGGAGAGGCGTCTGAAGGCTGAGAGGGAAAAGGCTGAACGAGCAGGCCAAGCTCCTCCACAGCCTGCACCAGCAGGCCCTGCTCCAACATCGTCCGGACCAGTGACCTCCAAGCCAGCATCGGCATACACAGAAACTCGCTTACGACTCCAAACAAGCGAAGGGAACATTCTCAAGACACTTCCTGTCGAAACAACGTTATTTGAGGTTGCTGCGGCTCTCAGCAAGGACGACGGGATCGAAGTCCAATCCTTTACGCAAAACTTCCCTCGCAAGACCTTTGACGCCGATTCGTTTGGAGAGTCGCTAAAAGACCTTGGCCTTGTCCCGAGTGCTAGTCTCATAGCAAAATGACGTATCTAACGATTGGACGCCCCGGAATCTTAGATAACAGATAGCGACAAGGTCGATGAATCTAATTGTTTAGAAGTTCCTAGCTCCGTTGTAGTTAAAATTACTCTAAAGAATCAAGAATTCATCAGAAAGCACACCAAAATAAAATTACAAATGCAATGTTTCAAACAAAGTAAATTACGAATCGGTGGACTATAAAAGACATACACACAAGGCACGTGATCTGGCGTTGCTGACATAAGCTTTCCGTCGCGTCCATCGCGTCTCTCCAGGTCGGGACGTCGCATGTGTTTAGATATTCGTTTAGATATTCAGCGTTGAGAAATCAATGCTGTAATATTTAGTGTGAAGATTACAGAGAATGCCTGCGTTAGTATCTTGTTTTGCTATTTGTCAACTGATGCTAACGGTGATTTTCCAGAGTGGGAGACCAGCACCGCGGTCCACCCAGCACCGTGTCAAACATGGCTGCAACTGTGACTGCCAACCCTTTCGAAGAGGGCCCCCGACGCATGAGCGAATACACCGCCCAACAAGTTGCGACACTTCAATCACGACTTGATAAACAACTAGGTCCTGAATATATCTCTGCACGAGCGGGCCCCTCCGGGCAAAAGGTACACTATCTCGCAGCAGAGAAATGCATCAATCTCGCCAACGAAGTGTTTGGGTTCAACGGCTGGTCCAGTTCCATTCAAAGTATACAAATCGACTTTGTCAGTATTTTCTATGGGAAGACGCTCAAGTCAAAAACTGACGTACTTTTGTGGAAAGGTCGATGAGAGTCCCAATACAGGAAAGATAAGCCTTGGTCTGTCGGTTATTATGAGAGTCACCTTGAGAGATGGCACATACCACGAGGTATGAATACCATCATTCATGCGGCGAAACTACTGGAGAGCTAACACTCAGTGTTAGGATGTCGGTTATGGGCACATTGAAAACTGCAAAGGCAAGGCGGCGGCTTTTGAGAAGGCCAAGAAAGAAGGAACGACAGACGGTCTTAAGCGGGCCTTGAGGACATTTGGCAATGTTCTGGGCAATTGTGTCTATGATAAAGAGTATCTTGCCAAAGTCACCAAGATCAAAGTGGCCCCAGTAAGACACAACCTTCCTCGCAGCTGTTGGACAGTTTCTGACATGAACAGTCCAAATTTGACGTTGAGAACCTCCATCGTCATCCAAATTTTGCCCCGATAAAAAAGGAGCCTGCTCCAGAGAGGAAATTGCCTGAGGAAGTCGAGCTACCCCCGCAGCCCACTACTAAAGGCAGTGCACCGCGACCTGAGATGTCAATGGTGGTCGATGGTGATGGGGAATTTGGCAGTGAGGCTATTTTCTAACCATTTTCACCTTTTTTTTCTAACCGAGACTTAGGCGATGTATTTGATGAAACCGATTTTGTTGCACCAAGTGTTGGCAACCCTGATGAGGTTTCTTTGGATGTCGGCACACCACAACCACCACAACGATCATACCCTAGACCCCAGTTACCTCCAGCTCAGCAAAGACCACAAGGAATCTCCTCGAATCCTCCTAGGAACGCCAGCATGGTTACTCCTTCTAAACCAGAACAGCAATGGGCTGCTGGACCAGGCCCAGCAACTCGCCCAACATTCAACAGCAACTCGGCTAATCCTACAGCAACGAATGTGCATAGAAATGCAGAAAGTCGTCAAGCTACCGTGCAAGGACAGGCTCTTGCAAACAATCGCGTCAGTCAGGAATTTCAGCAAACAAACAACAGGGACAAAATCAATTCAGAGAATCCTCCAGGCCCGGCGAATCTGCGATCTGCGAACCACGCTCAGATACCCCCGGCACAGAACGAGCAATCTGCATCTGAAAAGCCACCACAAGACGCAACGGTTGGGTTTTTTTCTGCTCGGGCTGTGGATACATTACGCGAAAACCCTCAAGCTTCTCCAATGGCACCACGATTCGACCCCCACGCCGAAAGTCCATCCATTCGGAAAACAGCTGGCATAGATCATACAAAGAGTGTTCCAATTCGGAAACCAATGCTGTCAACCGCGTCACCTTCAACAACTTCACCTAGGGATTTCATTAATCCTTCTACGGACGTGCACCGACGGATCGGAGCTCCTGGTGGTGGCGGTGCCATGGCAAGCCCAGGAAACCGAGGATTCACAACATCCTCATATCGTCCATTGACCCGACCAAATATTGATCCCAAGAGTGCTGGAGCTAATCCGCCAACCACAGCACCAGACGGAGCGTTGAAGAGACCACCGCTCGGCGATGTGACCAACGCCCCCCAACCAGGTACCGCAGTCGGCATGTCTGGGCCTGGAGATCCCAAGAGACCTCGTCTTAATGAGAGTGCGAATCCAAGACAAGTACAACAGCAATAATGACATTGGGATTTAGGAGTCAAGGTCAAATTTACGAAGGGTCAACGGCGTTATATGGAAACGGAACAATGGATTGTTTATGGGTTTAAGGACTGGTCTAGAAGAACCACCATCGCACTTCGTGTGTATATGCATAATTCGTATAGGTATTTTGACATATCGAATATTGGCCTCGCTTCAGGGCGATAGGCAGACTTTTAACGAAGTTCTGGCAGTCTGGGAGGGTTGACTGTATTCTGAATTCATGTGGCTTTAATTAGCTAATTGTCAACCATTTATATACGCCAATTGATCTTCATTACAGTAATCGAGACATCAATTGATATTCAGATAGTGCAATGTTGCCAATAATTACGTACGTAGCTGAATTTTTTGTGTGCGGGTATCATCCAATATCTGAAGGATCGGCCTATACTTTCTAGAACACACCATCAATCGATACATGTAAAACAAAACCATCAAGTATATCCAACGCTCTCAACTGCTTTAAACAAGCAATTAATACGTATAACCAGGCCATGACACATCACAATTGAAATTAGCTGAGAGCATAGTAAGGGCATTGGCGAGGAAGAGGAAATGGGCTTATATCAGTCTTATATCAATGGATATATGATTAATTTTATACTTTATTCTTTAAAAGGATCGTGCAATATAACAACTGTTACATTTAAGAAAGAATTGATGTTATTGGACTTGTGCAATTGCTCTGTTTGCGTTGCGTTGCTGCGTTACGCTGCCCCGTCTGCCCCGTTTGCTTTGTGTATTTCTTGTCTTCTGCCCCTCCTCTCTCTCTTCCTTCCTTCACCACCTTCACTTTCATCTCATATCTCATCGTCCATCCATTGTCCATCCCAATTGGCCTCTTATCATTCTCCACTAGCAATCACAGTTTGTATAACGCTGTTTATACATACTCTCATCTATCACAAAGGATCCACTCACACCTTTGTACAGATGGATGAAGAAGAAGAGAGATACCGCATGCAGCAGCTGGTAAGTCATCCTTGTTAGACACATCAACTTGCATTTCACTCATACTCTATACGTGTATCTTTAGGCGGATCTAGGCAGCTCCAGACGTGATGGCATCTCTGTTGCAGAAGAGAACAATCGTGGACTCCAGCCAGTGAGGCCACATGGGCTTGGTAAACCTTTACCACAAGGCCTACTTCATGACGAAGATGTCACCACAACATGGTCCAGTAAGTGTGATGTATCGTATGACCAGAATGGATGGAAACTAATTCGACCAAGACCTTCGCTCCAAAATTGGAGAGGACCTACCCTCGATCATGGCAGGCCAAAGCCATCGTGAAAAACTCAACAAGGAGGTTCTTCATAGCTTGATTGGCAGCAAGGGCCCGCCTCACCAGCAGAATCGTGACTCTAGGCCCGGTAGACCACCACCACCACCACCTAGAATGGGATACAGGCCTGTGTACAGAGGTGCTTCCAGGCCGCCACCATATTCTAGGCCACTATCAACTGTCAGGCCACCGCTAACTGCAAGAGCACCACCAGCCGAAAACCCATCGGCAGTTGCGAAGAGATCACCAACTCCCGCCAGGCCCTTCCAAGCTGCAAAACAGTCACCAGTTGCAAAGCCATCGCCAGCCGCCAGGCAACCCCTGACTGCCAGAACACCACCAGCTTCCAGGCCATCGCCAGCTCCAAAGCCAGCTCCAGCTGTCAAGCCATCAGCTGCTACGACACCAACAACTCCAAAAGCCTCGCAAGCTTCTAAGCCGTCTTCGACTCCTAGGCCATTGTCAAATTTTCAGCAGCCACCGGCTCCGGCACCTCCGCAGAGTCGTCACAAGATTGAGCTGACAGGGTACAATCTCCCCCAGCCGCAGACCAGCGGCGCAGCGTTCCAGTCACAACGCCATACCGAAGAAGACTTGCTTACATTCGACAGCCCTCCCTCGGCTAGCTCTCGCAAGAACCCCGTGAAGGTATACCAATCTGCTTCCATGCCTGACTTAATGGAAATTGACGATGAGGAGATGTTGAGCCACAAGCCGGCTATGGGTGGACTTCAGCCTTCCAAATGGGCTCCCACTGCCAAACCAAAGGGCTTTACCGAAAACTCAAAAACCTCCGGCCTCATGGCTTCGAAATACGCTACCTCGGTCGATGATTCGGCCACAGAGGGCGGCCGGGTTGGTAAGGGTAAAGCTCAAAGTGCAACCTCGAGCAACACCAGTACGGTCGACTTTTGGCAAGAGCCCTTGCCTCGTGCCGTGAAAGATATCATCACCAAAGGAAAAGTTGAACCTTCTTCTTCTGCTAAGAAGGGCCCTGATGGTCTGGCGAAATCTCGTTGGGCAAATTGAAGGAGAAGCTGAGTTGCAAATTAGGCGAAGAAAGGGGGGTGATTAAGTCGATGTCAAAAATGTCTTGTCCAGAGATCTTTTAGATAGCAAACAGAGAAGTTAAAACAAATGTGTCTTCCTTATTCTAATATCATAATACATGAAACAAGTATGAAATTTTCTATTCAGCCGGTGAAGTAGAAGATGCCACTCCGGGGCCAAGTCTCTTTAACCCTTAATCTGGCTACCGCCAGCATGAAGGTATGAATATATGACAGTAGTATACATACAGCTATAAAATTCAAAATGCGTGCCAAAGTATATCACAAAGCTTAACTGCAAGTTTGAGTACCGCCTTCATCTGTGAAACAAAAGGATTAGTGTTTTTCTTCTTCCAGGTCTATGTCTAGGGGCATGTATTTTCTTACTCTTGATTACTTTACCCAGAGCCTGGAAAAGACTGATAACCATAACAGCGGTGCCAAACACTATACAGAGATATGCTGGTATTTTGGCTCGATGGCTGGTCTTGCTCAGCTTCACATAGCAGAGGGGTGGTAGAATGTAGGCTAGGGCTGCTGCGCTGGTAGCACCAATCAACTCGAAAACAGCGCCAAGATCACAGGTGATCAACGACAAGAACATGGAGGTGACCACCAAAGATGTGGTGAACAGCAAATGACGATTCGGGTTAAAGGGTTCATCAGGGAAATAATATGTGGTCATGACGGAGCGGCAGACGAAGGCTTCTAGCGGTAAGGTCGTGAGCATGTTGAGGCCAAAGCAGCTGTCACCATGTTAGCATCAATATTCATACTGGAACTTGGAAAAGGTTCACAAACAGTCGAGCTATGTTGACCATGATGTTGTCAGAGGGGAAGTTGTTGAGCACGTTGCCCTGGGTCTTTGACCCAAAGGACAGGAAGCCACAAATGGCCATGACCAAACACATTATCATCGAAACTCCGGTTGAATAGTGCGTTACTTTCGTGAATCGATCGAGAGTTGGTTTCTTCAGTGATCCGTAGATGAGGAGACTATTGTGGTCTGGAATAATGTTAGATCATTTTTTGGAGGCAGGGTAATTGGTCTTCCATACGACAAACAAATGCTAGAGAAGATTAGTACAGTTTATTCGCAAAAAGTGATTATTGATTATTGCAGTCTACTCACCGAATGAGATAACACCCACGGCTTGGAAAAAGCCTGAATTGACAAAAAGGTTTCCCTTCAAGTCACCTCTTGAGTCCGAAGGGACGCGGAATCCTTGTATAACCACAGTGACTACAATGACAAGCATACTGACCAGGGCTAACGCCGAGGCTTTTGCCAACTACTACCAGTTAGTATACTTTCTAACATCGCTTCTGGGCACTGACCTTGGCAATGTCTCTATAGAGAGACAACGGGTAAGAAATACAGAGAATGAAGAGAACGATGACAGCGCGTCTGTCGGTGAGCAGCCATAGAAAAGACATCTCCCGTAGGGATGGGAATAATGCCGCGAATACGTGGGGTATAGTGTCACCGACGATGATACAAAATGCTACCATCCCGCCAAAAGCAAATGCCCATTGAGCGACTGAAATTGCTATCAAGCCGCTCTTTCCAAAGCAGTGCTGCATAGTGGCCTGAAAGGAATCGGCCCCGCTCATCTTAGAGTTGATGACGATCAGACGGATAGTCCAGTCCACGGTTACTGTCAGTGAAATGAGAAGTACTATGCCCATAACCATGCCTGCCTGTCGTAAGGCATATGGCTGCCCGATAATACCAGCTCCAATAATGCTATTTGCCATGTTCATGAACGCCATGCGCATTCCGCTTCGTGGTCGAGCACTCTCCAAATGGTCTTCAGGGAAGAAATCTTCTGATGTTGCCAGCGTGACACTTGGAGCTTCAATGTCCGTTAGCAAGGGTGCCATTTGCCCCGTACTACTCCGTTGCCTTCGCGGGTCATTCAGCATATAATCCTCCTCGTCTAGCCACAAGCCATCCTCCCCTGAATCGCGACGCGCGTCACCACCATTGGCAGGTTCTTCTCTTTCGTCAGCCTCGCTGTCAATGTCGAATCTGACACGATTTGGGGTTCGAGGCGTACGACGCTGTCCATCAGGAGCCGGCTGCGAGATCGAAGATTGCCGTGGTAAGTGTGGTCGAGATGGGGCGACATTGTTCGCATCGTTGCCCCGGTGCACTACCAAGTCGTCGTCGTTTTCATGGTGGGAAGATGAGTCGGAGAGAAGCGCGCGAGCTTCTTCTTCGTCTGCCTCGTTTTGCTCGCCAGTCCGAGCAGGGGCCCCGTCATTCTTGTGCATGTCTGTCGGATGCAGGAGGACACTGTAGCTCTGTCCATCGCGGCCTGTTTGTTGGCTGGCAACTTCGTTATCGATAAAGATAAGATAAGATGCACGTGATTTATATAGATCGGAGAGATTCCACCCATATTTAACGTACAAGAGCATCATGCAAATAGTAATATTCAAAGATGCTTTTAAATTTTAAGTAATAATTCCTTCTCTTTTATTTGTATTATCTTGAAGGAGATTCATACGGGGTGGCGTTGACAATGCCCAAACATTCCACAACGATCCTCTTTTCGACCAATCAGTTTTCTCAATGGAACTCAAAATCATGACTTCATTTCAAAAATAGACAAATACGAAAATTCCATGTTAAATTAATGTATAAATTGTCCGTAGTGAAGCCTGTTTGCTGCGTACATCATCGATCGCCTTCCGCTCCGGGGGCTCCTTCCTTCCCGGGACACAGGCAACTCATCAGATCTCTCAATCAAAGTTTTCAACGTTCGCAATGTTTTTCTTTTTGTTTTGAAATCAGGGGCATGACATATTGTCCAGCTGAAATGGGGCAAGTTATCGACCTTGGTACTGGCACTTTTGAGAGTCCCCGTCAAGGGCAGTGCTTGCTATCCAGAACAACAGCTACGCTGGTGTTCCAGGATGATGCGGCATATCACGCAGGTCAAATTACCGACGCAGCTGACTTGAAAGCTGTTTGGGTCACTGTGAAACGAGAATTGACCGTTACCCTGCGCCTCGAGACAAGTTGGAGGTTTGTGAGCAGTTTACCTGCTGTGGTCAAGCAACTGGTCGATGCAATGGAAGGAATCTTGGTAAGTTCTCGGTCCGAACCCTGTCAGCTATGCTAACCAGCGTCTTTTTTTTTTCAACAGACCAGAATTGGCTCTCACCTTCGTGTATCACGGACGACACAAGAACCCTATAGCTCCGCAGACAACGTCACCGTTCAAGTATCCATCGCACTATGTGAAAGTTTTGATCGCCCCCGAGATAGCCTACGAGGCAAACTGCCACGGCTAGTACGAGGATGTATACTGGTAGACCCGAGTCCACCTCCTGAAATTACTATTGGAACCCTGTCCGATATCACGATTCATCTCAGGACTCCTGCCAGCTGCAGTCCTTGGGACATAGGTCTGACAAAAATGTGGCTACAAGACTTTCATCCGAATTTATCGACGGAGAAAACTGCTGCCAGATTGAGTGATCCCAGCGAAAGTCGTCAGACTATCTCTTTGCGTCCACATAAGCTATTGCCACCTAGGTCATTTCACGGCCAGAGCCCATTTGGCCCGAATGTTGGGTGTGGAAATACAGACAAGCAGGGCTTGAGAAGCAGTGACAAGTGTTTGAATGGTAATTTTGGTGAAAACCCAGAGAACGCTTGGGGTTTTGGGTTACTGCTAGATTATTCGATTCGTGGCCTCATTTTGAGACAACCTCGGCGGCGCATAGAGGGACTTGGTGAATTAAGAAGTGCGAATAGCTTCAGTTTGTCTGATGTTGCGCCTTTGGCCTTTAGCCCAGGTTACTGCGACGTAAGATCTTCAAAATATTTGAGGCTTGCGTGATTTGTTTGCTGACTTTTCAAACTCTATAGAATATTCGCTACAGAGCTGGGCTTCTGCCTGTTGTGACCAAGTCAATTGGGTTGCTTTTTCGTAAAAGGTCATCGTCTACGCAAATGGCCCAAGTCAACACTACTGAAAATCGTCTAAAAGTACTTTGTGGACACTCTGCCAGTGCAGAAGCCAACGATCTGCGACCTTTTATCAGAAGTAATACGTGGAAAGCTCTTCAGAGAGGCGTATACAAACCCTCTTCGGTTACTTTGCCCACAAATCCGGCCGCTTCTTCTCTGGCTGACGACACGATGCTCATGGAAGAATGGGACTTATGGCCGGAGTCGGATGAAGAACTTCTTTCTTCATATGAGAATTCAGTACCTCTGTCGGCGGGCTCCCACGTTCCACTGTCACAAAGACCGTTGAGATCTTTTCTCAAAGAAGAGGCCAACGAATATGAAATCAGAAATGACAGCGCAATATTTGAATGGGAAGATATTTACTACGAATGTGACTTCAATTCTCAACTGCATGATGAGAGAAGAGAGTCCATGTTCTGGTCATCCTCACTAAATTCGGGAACGACATCTGATATCGCAATTGAAGACGCTATACCTTGCGGAACAGCCCCTTTGTGTGAAAGTGTCGCCAATTCAAAATATTCAAAGATGTACGGTGAAAGCTCGATAATGGAAGGTTCCACATCACTGCCAATTTTGTCCGCATCTCCGAGCACGATTAGTTCCGCCTTCCATGATATACCGTTAACTCCCACATCAATCATAGAGGGTGACGATATCGATATCATAATTTCAGATTTGGGGCATCATTTGAATGAAGACACAGCTAGTATTGAGAGTTTCTTGGCCACATAAAACGCAATCACCCTGGCATCATAACCAAGATGAAAATGTTGAAACAAATTACTTTTTGTCAATATCAGGCGTTTGTATTTACCTAGTTTGTAGCTGTAACTCAACCCATTTGATAGGAGTTATTCTCAAGAAATATAAAATATGTCTCTGCTGATGTCATAACAGCAAGTCTTTCGGTGTATCTATGGTTTTTTCTAGGATTCTATGTTATTATTCTGGAAAGTAAACCAAAAACTTTGACGAAGAAGAAAATTGAATCCACTGTCGTAATTATTAGTTGGACTCGCCAAGCCCAAACATTTTTATCGAGTTATTCCAAGCCCTAAATGTTACATATCAGTGATACGATGTATATCTAAGCAGAATATAGATTTTACTCACGCTTCACAGACTTCCTCAACCGATATTCCTTTCACTTTAGCAATGACATGGGCAACCTTGGCGATTGCAACAGGCTCATTGCGTCCCTTGACCATGCAGCCCTTTTGCCATTTTTCTTTTTTGACAGACTTTGGCAAAGTCGGCCCATCGTTGAGATGCTTGGCAGACGCATGCGAAGGGCGAATCTCGCACCATGGGCCATCGGTTTCGATCTGAATCCGTTCCAGAGGAATTTCCTTGATAACCTCAAGGTTTTCCTCTGTCTTCATGCTACATCCATTAACACCAATATCAAGACCCAAGTCAACTAATCGTTGCATCTCCTCTTTTGTGCCTGTGAAACTGTGCACGAGACCTTTCTTGGGAAGCTGGTCGAGTCTTGATTTCAGCAATCGCTCAAAGTCTTCGCTGGCAGCTCGGGAGTGCAGAAAAAGGGGCAATTGGATTTCAACAGCAAGATCAAGTTGCGCCTCGAAATATTTCAACTGTGCTTCTTTTGAGCTCAGAAACAGTCGGTCATAGTCAAGACCGATTTCTCCAAAGGCCACCGTGTGGCCCGATTCTTTGGAACTCTGAGCTAGCTCTCTGAGTTCTTGAATCAAGGTGGAGGGACCCCCTGGGTGGCTATCAAAGTGTTTTGCTTGACATGGATGAACACCAACGGTGGCATAACAGAAGCCAGCTGTTTGTTGTCAGCACTGCTGGGTTGTTCACTCTATGAAGACATGGGATACATGGACGTACGGTAGTCTTTAGAAATCTGAATTGCATGCTTTGACTCTTTCAGATCTGAACCCGTAACCATGAACTTTGTGCAGCCAATATCCCGAGCTCGCTCGATGACATCGGTCATGTCGTCTTCATGAGCTTGCTTTCCGTGATAACTCCCTCGGAAAACGGGGTCGCTTAAGTTGATGCCAATCTGTGGATAAGATCAGATAAAAAACTCAGCGATGAATAAACAAATAAATGAATCGCCATACATCGACATATTTTAACGTCTTGGTAGTAGTGTCTTCCATAACTGTTGCTGGGGCTCTGAGAAGAGCTGAATCTGAAAAGTACTTGTTTTGGGATAACAGTGGAGACTTTTGCAGCTTTTTATACCTTCCTAGAACGCCTTGGCTAACAGGCCCTATTATTTGGTTAGCTTCAAATGTTGTGAGTCATAATTACTACCACTTACCTCCAGGCAACGACGACGAGATGACTCGACGATAGACACAGTTTGAACAGCCAGTCGAGAGAAGGCGAAGGCTAGAAGCGGTCATCAGAGGGGATAGCGAGGAGAACAAGGAAGTTCGAGATAGGTTTTCTGCAGTCACGGGACGTGCGGATTAGGAAATAATAACAACAAGAAGGGGAGTTGACAAGACCAAACTCGGTCGAGAAAATCGCACTCTAGCCTGTTTGGGAAGAGCTCGCTGTCTTATTTAGCAGCTCTCTTATTGGCTGCTTGGATCTCCACTATGTTCGACACATTAATGACAGAAATAACAATAAAAACGCAGTAATGTTTTAATTTTACAAGCTAATATTGACCATAGACGGTGTCTAGTATGTAAATTAAAAAATCACTCCTATTTCAGGTCGACGTGGTGGACTTTCACGATGTACCGGTAGCCAGGGTCAACGGGCAGAAAGCCGAGTCAAGATCGGAGAAAGTGCGATAGCGGTCCCCATTCCCCCGAGGCGCGATGCTAAATAGTAATTACAAAATCTCCCCGCCTATTTCTATGGGACTGGAAGTGAAAAATCCGGGGAACTAATAAAAAGGCGAGCTCGCGGCATTGTTTTGGATAAACTTCTCGCTATTGTTAACAGGAGAATTCGTCACCCGAATCCATAAACTCTTGCGCAGGAGGAAAGATGGCGGAGGCAAAGCTAATCTCTGTCAAGGAAATTGGACAACACAATTCCCCTTCAGACTGTTGGATAGTTGTTGACGGTCAGGTTTGGGATCTGACCGAATTCCACCAAGAACATCCTGGTGGCCCTGCAAGTTAGTTATCTTCGCTCATTGAGGGGATTGAAGCTAATGTTAAAGCCAGTTATCCTAAAGTACGCAGGACGTGACGCTTCCAAAGCTTACAATGAAGCGCATTCGCCGTCTGTGATCAAGAAAAACCTGCGACAGGACCAGTTCAAAGGCGTTCTAGACCAATCCACTATTAATAGCGAATGGCTGAAGGAACCGCCAACAGAAAACGCTCGTGTCAAGCTGGACAACGAGAAACCACCATTGACGACATTGATCAACGCCCATGATTTTGAAGCGGTGGCATCAAAAACCGTGAGCAAGAAAACCTGGGCATTTTACTCCAGTGCTGCTACAGATTTGATCACACGAGATGCAAACAAATCGTGTTTTGACCGAATATGGTTTCGTCCACGAGTTATGAGGAATGTCCGGAGTATCGATATGCGTACGACTGTTCAAGGCACGGATCTTACTTTTCCTTTGTTTGTGAGTCCGGCGGCAATGGCGAGAATGATCCATCCAGACGGAGAGTGCGCTATTGCTAGGGCTTGCGAGAGTAAAGGTATCATGCAGGGAGTATGTATTTGTCTTCTGTAACTTTTAACTTTGTGTGTGTGAGCCTAACAAATTTGCTTATAGGTATCTAATAACTCCTCTTTCTCCGTCGAAGAGTTAGTTCAGGCAGCACCAAATGGCAGCTTTTTCTTCCAGCTATACGTCAATCCGAACCGGGAGAAGTCGGCAGCACTTCTCCGCCAAATATCCTCACTGCCACAATTCAAAGCTATCCACATCACGGTTGACGCAGCATGGCCGGGGAAGCGAGAAGCAGACGAACGGGTTAAAGCAGATGAGGATATGGGCGTTCCCATGTCCAATGTGAAAGCAAAGAACGACACTAAGGGAGGTGGCATCGGTCGACTAATGTCTGGTAACATCGACCCCGGGTTGACGTGGGAGGACGTTGCCTTTGTTCGGAAACATACCCATTTGCCCGTGTGCTTGAAAGGCGTTATGTCGGCGGATGATGCGATCTTAGCCATGGAAGCTGGAGTCGATGGTATCCTCCTGAGCAATCACGGCGGCCGCAATCTTGATACCAGCCCTCCATCTATCATCACCTTGCTTGAGCTGCATCGACGGTGCCCAGAGATCTTCGACAAGATGGAAATCTACGTAGACAGTGGCATTCGGCGTGGCACTGATATTCTGAAAGCCATTGCCCTTGGAGCCACGGCTGTTGGAATGGGCCGCAGCATGCTTTTTGCTACTAACTACGGCCAAGAAGGAGTTGAGCACCTGATCGACAGTAAGTATAAGTTTACCTTCTTCTTATGATTATGAGATTGGCCTTTGAGAGAGCTTTAATATTAACCCCATTTTTCCCGGTTTAGTCATACGTGAAGAGTTCGAAACGGCGATGAAGAACAACGGTATCACCAGTATAAGCGAAGCAAGTCCCGAACTTGTTCACACCGGAGATGTGGACCATCTCGTTCCTACTAGTCGCTTGCACCCCTATGCACGAAAAATTACTAGAGGTCCAAAACATAATCGTACATCGAAGATTTAAATGTAGGTGGATAAGGGGTTAGAACTAGAATATGAATAGTCTAGACCTTTTTTTATAACTTCAATGTTAGTTTTTATATACCAAATCTACTTTATTTTGGTTCCAGTGTTAAGATGCATAAAGCCGTTATATTATTTTAAAAGTCACTAAATGATCATTCCTACTTCTTGTGCCTCCCTCATTAAGTCTAATAGCCTATAGTTTAACTGATATCGTGCCCAAATCCGTAGCCAACGTGTGCAAGGGATACCCTTTAATAGCCACCAAAAAAGGAAGCTTAGATAAATTCACCCTCGAATACTTGAGGAATAATTTAACGCCCCAGAAACATGAGCGAGATCATAATAACGGCATAAAGTGACGCAGCGACTGCAAACGGAAGACCAGACCACTTAAGTCCTATATGCATGCCTGCACTATACAACTTGGCAAAGGTTGGCCCGGCGATGATGATCCCAATAGATTGAGCCACTGACATGGCTGTGTATACCGTTGCAACATGTTCAGCCGGGGTAAATGAGGTAGCGACGCTGGTGATCGCAACCACGAATGGCATGGAAAGCGATACAAAAAGACAACCAATAGTCAGCGGCACTGAGGTAGGGGCGATGAAGATCAAAAAATATCCTATAATTCCAGATACAGCGGCGATTCTGGCGACAGTCAAGTCTTTTTTCAAACTGCTGTAATGCAGCCGCTGAATAAGAAAGGACGACAGCAGCGGCATGAGCACCAGCAAAGTTACCAGGGTCATACAGCCTCGAATTGATATTAGATAGCTTGCCTGTATCGACGGTTAGTTTGATTGAAATATAGGTCGCAAGCGAGAACATACCCGGGAAATACTCCAATGGTATCTGGTAGATGCATACTGGATGAGCAGAAACAGAGCACTCTTATCTAGAATGCCAACAAAGACAATACCCAGAGAAATGAGAAGTTTGGGGTTCTTCCACACGAACTCTGTTCCAGTGACAAGACTCTCCGCTTTGTCGATGATAGCAAACACGGTGCCTTTTGAGGATGAGGTTTGAAGAGACTCTGGAATTTCTCGGTCACCCGGATCCCCCAGCGGCAATCTTGTCTTTGCCTCGTAAAGGGTTTCAGGTACAAAGGCACTGAATACGGCACCGAAAATTACGATGACTGGGCCTATCATAAATGGAATCCACGGATTAATGTTCATGGTGGATGCACTGATAGGAGTTGCCACCACTTCGGCGACAGTAGACAATGAGATTAAACGAAAAAACATGGTAGCTCTGATACAAATTAGTATAACGAAATTACTTTTTATGGAAACAGTTCAAGTACCTTTCTTCCTCATCGAATACGTCCGCTACGATGGTCATTAGCATGAACGTAGCAAACTGGTCACCACCTCCGGGTGCTCGAAACATCCCGGTCAACCAAACTAGACGAAGGGGCCAGTTGAACCAGCCTATATTAATTAGTATGTCAGAGTTTCTAAGAAATCAAAGCATTTCGTACAGAGAATCCTCGGCCAGCATTCGCTCAATGCCGTGGCCGCTGTGGAAATGATAATAAATGGTCTTCGCCCAATCTTGTCAGCAAGAATGCCATATGGTAAGGCCAGTGCAAGGGCTAATTGTTCTGTCAGTTATTGTTTAAACAGAGGCTGAGAGCCGTGGTGATGCATACCTGGTAAAACATCAAGAGTGTTCTTCCATCCACTGATTAGAGCGAGCTCACTTTGCACAGGCTCTGATTTGCAGATATTGTCATCAAATGCGGTTCTTGCATGCGAATTCTCCTGGTTGAGGGACTGTTTATAGTTCTGACAAATAATGTCCTCGAATATCTTCAATTGCGGAGCTGTTCCCATGTAGTGTCCAAAATTGACGGAGAACATCAGGAAAGCCGCGACCAACATCACCCGCCATTGGATCCATGTCCAGCTCGGAGTAATTCTGGATATTCTGCTTCGTCGAGACTGAGCACTCTCGAGAAGAGGGGTGTTTTCATTGTGATCTGCTGTGGAGTCCATTCTGGTGAGGTCATGTCCCAGCTGGGAACTCAGCCCTGAGGTGAAGAATTTGCCTCTGAACATATCTAAAAGGACCGCGTATGGTATAATATGTTTTTTTGGTCATTGTTTGATTTTCGTATGTTCAGTGTTGGGTTTACTGGGGATATAACAATGAAGTACAGCTAGGCAGCAGGAAAAGATAACAACAACCAGTTTATGTAATCAGGTACTCCTACATATCTCAGGCATTAAATATCACATGTCATCGTAAATTATGTGTTTTTTAATTACTTTTATTTATTTTATGCGATTTTTTCCACTTTATTCTCGGCTACAATACTACCAGCTGCCGCTCAGTTGCCGCCTGGGGTATATACCTACGCGGGTAACCTACAAAACACCACATATTTACTCTAATGGCCATTTATAAAATTTATAGGCGACATTTAAGGCTGTAGTCTTCCCATACAGAGTGGTAAATGACTGACTGAAACATCGAAAATTCTAAGGTAAATGTTTCTCTCTGCTGCACAAGTAATCGAATATCTAGCAGACACAACATACTATTCCAAGCAAAACTTACGTTCAAAATCATGATTCATGTCATAAATGGATGTGAGTATGTCTTGTAAAAACGTTTTTCACCAAGCGTCAAGCTTCAGGAGAGGTATCCTTAACTTTCTTGACGCTTTTCCATCCCAATCCCCAACTGAAAATGGAAGCAACAGTCGCAGTCCCAGCAGCAATATAAAACACATGATGAATAGCAATGGCATATGCCGTAATAACACCCTCCACACTAAATTGTGGTACCATCGTTCGTATTCCCGACACGCCAATCGATGAAATTTTATCAGCAGGAACACCTGGTGCATACTTGGGCAGAGCGTTTCCAAGACCGACACTGAAAGCCGTTTCCGCAAAGGAGAGAAACAGTGATCCGCCAAAGTTTTGACAGAAACTAAGAAAGGCCATGCTGACGGCAATTTGTGAGGCAGGTAGATTGTTTTGGACTGCTACAAGCGGCTGGTTCGAAAAGAGTCAGTGAAGTCGCTAACTTACTGGAACAAGTACCTACCATTTGCATTGACAAACCTCTTCCCACCCCGCCAATAATTTGATAGCCAATCCAGGTGCCAGTGTTTGTGTATTGAGTGAATGTGCTGATCAAACCAGATCCAATGGCTGCTAAGACTGTACCGATAACTGCCCATGGCAAATAGTAACCAACCCGTGTGACTTTTATAGGATTAGTATATTTTCGAGGCGACGGTCAATTGAGCATACCTGTGAAGCCAGTTGTAATAGCAGAAATCATCATACCGATAATACCTGGCAACATATACACACCACTCAACGTCGGTGACTTGCCTCGTACCCCTTGGAAATATATGGCAAGATAGTACGATGTCATCAAGTTATTCGCGTAGAGGCAGAATACGATCAACGCAGCGCAATAAACTACACGTTTTCTGATCATTTGAAAGGGAATCATTGCAGACTCTCCCTTTTTGTATTCCCAGATCAGAAAAAGAGCAAGGTTACCAGCCGCTCCGCAGAAGAGACCGATGATTATTGCGCTATTCCATGGATATGTCGATCCACCCCATTCAATAGCGAGAAGAAACATAACCATGGTAGGAGAAAACAAAAGACAGCCTGTGAGATCGAGTTCATGGAATAGAGAGGTAAAGTTCATTCCCTTGGGCCTTTCAGCGTTGATTTTGGGCACTGCTATCGAAGCTAAAGCAGCTATTGCTACTCCGCCTACAGGAAGATTGATGTAAAAGCCTAGTTCGAGTATTAGCAATTGTTCTCAATATCGCCACGGGCTCAAATATTACACCATCTCCAGGTCGTATACTCCGTCAATGCACCTCCGATTAATGGGCCGAGCACTACGCCCATCTGGCCAACTGAAAAGAATTAGAGTTGAGACCAGGAAAGAGTCCAGGGGAAAACATACCCGAGGCCGTGATACTGAAATACACTGCAGTTTATGACGGTTAGTAGAGTAATGCTATTCTGGATCTCAGTTGGAGACTTACAAGCTCGCTTCTCAAGAGGTACGGAAGCAGACAATATTGTTAGTGCACCGTTTCCCACCCCAGCACTGCCCATACCGGCAACGGCTCTCCCTACTATCAACATGTTGGATGAGGTTGCAACACCACATATTAACGACCCAAGCTCGAAAAGAGCAAGGAATGTTATGTAAGTATGCTAAAATGTTGTTAGTTCCTCAATGGTTTCTTTTTTTGAGAACAAGAATAGCAAGCCAACCTTTAAACTAAAGTGAGCATACAGCTTGCCAGTCACTGGCTGGAGCGCAGAGCTTGTGGATTGTAAGTAAGCTGAAAGTTAATGCTTGATGAGAATAAATCACCTTGATAATAAATAGGCACTCCCGTACCATCCAACGTCTGGAAGAGAATGAAACTGGCTCGTGATTTTAGGGGTTGCCTTTATAAGAAAGTAAAGTCAGCATAGGCATTACTGAATACGCCAGGTAATGAAGTTTGTATACCGTAGCGATTATGGACCCGTCAAGTGTGATAAGAAAAGCAGTCAAGGTTACTGCAGATATAATAGTAGCCAGTTTGATACCAGTTGCATATTGAATGTCACGATGATCAATCGGATCTGAGTCGATAGGGCTGCGCGTGCCCGATTGAGTATTTTTTGGTTCTTGCAAGGCGTTCTTTTCACTCATCGAATGAGGTCGATCATTGGGAGCAGGCCTTGGGGTCTCGGCGGCTGGTTTCGCCATGGGTGCTTTTGTTTATCGAAATCGTGATTTGGTGGCTTAATATAGCTCACTTGGCTCGTGTGCACAGATGGACACACACATGTCAGCTTGGCTGCTTGTAGAGATCTTCAGAGAGTAAATGGACTGTGTAGGGTCCCAACAAGTTTCTCATCCACCGTGATTTAGCGCTTTTAGTCATGTAATTCCACGACGATGTTGATAATAATCAATACATGGGGAACGTTTGAAGTTGGTAGAATTATAAAAAAACATCAATGAATTGCAAGTTAATTCCTCTTTATATGAAGTATCTTTCCTAGTAGTTACAAAATGCTTTTTTTTTTCAAGGCAACCATATTCTATGTTATCTGTAACCCAACGTTGACGGCATATCCCAATTCATCGCGGAACGGAGAGTTGCCAACAACTAAAGAGGTGCTCCGATAGGCAGAAACATTCGAGGCAAGAAGTTTAGTTGGTGTGGAGGAATATAGTTAACTATTAACCGCATAGATGTGCTTACTAGTGCAGCGCTAAAGGGTGCGTTACTTCATTGTTCTAGAGTACGAAGATGGTGATTATGAGGAGTCTCACTGCAGAGTATAGCGAGATCTCTATTTCTTTAAGTTGTTTCGCTGTACGGATATTCTCTCAGCAATGATTTAAACCTATAGTAACTACTGATTATTATTACACTTAATTTCAAGGTCCAGATTTCTTTTCGGTAGCAAGCTTCCGGCTATGTATATGCCAGACCCACTGCGGGGCTACATGGTCCATACAAACCATGTTTTCAAAGCTTGATTTCACGGAGTATATATGCCGAGAATTCCGATGGTGATCAAATCCTGCCCATCATCCAATCCTCGTTCGTTCATGATGTTGGAGATAAGGCTGCAGCATTTTCTGGCAGGCCTGATCGTCGTCTTCACTGAAGTTGGCATTTCAATTGACATAGTGAGGTATATAAAGGATAGGTGGCCATAGGCTCCAGCTTAAAAGCTATCAATTTTGTTGTTGGGCATATTTTAGTATACAAATATGTCGGAGTTTGAAAACTTGAGCTTTGCTTCGGATCAATTGATGTTCATGTTCAAAAACCTACATGCGAATCCCTATGTCCAGGTATCTACCATTTCGAATTTTGGGAACCAATCAAATCATAATACTAAAAATTATTCTATAAGCTAATAACTAGATATCTAAGATACCCTAATAGTCTAATAATCTAAAAATCCTACCCTGTATTCTGCAAAAGTTCCTATTACCATATAAACCCATTAGTCAATCCCAAAAGCAAACCGTCATTTATATCCCATGTTTTCCAAGTCGTGTCGTGTAATCGTTAAAAAGGCAGCCCGCACAATGGGTTTTTAAGCCATGTTGATATCGTTTTTCAAAACTTCAGTCTGCACCTCGGTCTTTTCTTCCGCGCGCGTGGTAACAGATGTATCATTCTTCAAGAAAAACACAGCGACGACAAGTCCGACGCCGGAGATGGCGGATGTGCACCAGAGTCCTGTGGTGTATTGGCTGGCGACATTGTGGCCTTTGTCGATATCGACTGCCTGGACGACAGCGGAGCAAATGGCCAGAGAAACACCACCGCCGATTTGATATGCGGTGTTGATCTGTCAAAGACAGTCAGCAATGTACTCGATTGGTCCAAAAACAGAGAACAACTTACCATGCCACCGCAGAGACTCTTGACATGCATAGGAGCACTCAATAACATAAAAGTGCTAGCTGTAATATAACTGATTGAGATGCCGGTTACACTGATGAATATAGTGGGCATGACATTCACCCAGCTGTATTCAGATGTTAGATCTCAGGTTTGAGAAGCTGGAGAGTTGACGATAAGACTTACAAGTTTGAAGACTGTCCTGTCAGAAGACAGCTTGGGATTGGTGCCAAAACTGAGATGGCCAGTCCCGTAATTAAAATATATTTTCCGTCAAAAGACTCAATAGCTCTTGTTGTGATCAACGTTATCACAAAACCAAGCACTCCCGAAGGAATGAATCGGATAGCTGTTTGGAGTGGAGAAAGATTATCGACTTGTTGAGCCATCAGAACTGTATAATACAGGACCGCAGCGAAACTTCCATTGGCAGCTGTCAATAGTTAGTGATTGAACTTTTACTCAAAAACAAAACGGGGAGGAACTCACTAAAGCCAATAATCCATAAACTTGGGAAGTTATGAATCTTCCACAATGACAGCGGCATGATCGGGTTGCTGATCTTGCTCTCCCATACCACGAATGCCACGAGCAGGGCAATAGCCAATACGAGGAGAACAATAATAAACGGCGTTCCCCAGCCATAGACACCTCCACCAGACACCACAAATGCAAGAAGGATAAGTCCGGCCGTAGACAGCGATGCACCAAAGTAGTCCATTCGAGAGTTGGAGTCAACATTGGCTTGACTTTTCGGAAGCACAATGTATCCCAGTACTCCTAGTAGAGCACTTACAATGACCGACAAGCGGAATATGTATCGCCAGCCAAGCGATGAGGAAAGAAGACCGCCCAGGACAAGACCACCTGTGAAGCCCACGGCCCCGGAAGCGGCATAAAGACCCAGGGCTCGCGTCCGGTCTTGGCCAGTGAAGTAGGAGCTGATGATGCCCACGGCAGAGGGGATCGTCAGAGCGGCGCCCATACCCTGCAGTCCTCTGAAGACAGCAATTTCTATAAACGAAGATCCGAATCCGATTGTCAGAGTCCAGATCGAGAGCCAAACCAAGCCAACAAGAAGCATAGGCTTTCTTCCAAATCTATTAAGTGGTTTAGTTAGTGATCATATTCATATCCTCTGGGGGGCAAGATTGGTCGAACCTATCAGACATAACACCTGAAAGCAGGAGAAACCCTCCAAAGGAAAGCGTATACGCAGAAATCATCCATTGCAGATCAGAAGACTCGACGTCGAATTCTTCCTGAATAGCCGCAAGCGAAATATTCGTGCTGGTCATGAATACATTGTCCATAAACATAGCTCCTCCTGTTACTAGCAACACCAGAGCGCCCCTCCACGAGCCAAGTTTTCCTGTCTCTGGAGCTTGTGGCTCTGTGTCACTTTCCTGGCAAGACTCTGTTGCAGGAGACCCGACTTCAATGCTGCTCTTTGGTGTTTTCTCATCGCTATAGTGGCCAACAAGAGTTGACTGTGATCTGTCAAACCCAGGCCGAGTCGGACTGGGTTCCGTAGACTCGGGGGTATTATTATTGTTGTCCACATTGTGTGGCAACACCTCGGAAATGGTTATGCTGGGTTGGAGTGAGGGTCCCATTGTTTTTTTTTTTTTTTGGCCCTGGGGGAAACTGGCCTTCCTGGCGAAAGCTGGAGAATTGGGAAGTGCGTGAGTGATGTGTTAATTTTCACTCTCTCTCCCCGCTACGCACGAGAGTGCCATAGAGCCTTTTATAAGTAATCGAAGGTGGCGGGGAAGTAAAACACCAGGCAATTCTCCACCATTATTAGTTTCGGTAGAAAAAAAAAGGGCTGTGGACCGGGGGCATTTTTCCAGAGTTTAGGGCTATGGAATTTTGGCGGTGAACTAGGCAGGATCTTCAAAAAAGCCATGGAGCAAATATTATAAGAAGGTTGTGCATTGCTGCCCTACATGGCCTTCTAGTCTGTGTCCACATATCTCTTAGGGCTGCCCTAATTTATTCAGCAGAGGGGTCGAGACCGGAAAAGCCTTATGGTCAGCAGGGCAGATATATGGGTTTCGGAGTGGACCCGGGTTCTTGCGTGACCAGATCGGACATCTCTGCGCCGACTCTGTGGAAAGTGAAAACAATCGGTCTCGCCATAGCTCCTTTTTTTTAAACAATGTAGTAGTAGTATGTACCTGTGAAGGTCCCACAGGGCGTGCGGCGGCAAAATATGTCAGCGATGGGGAGAAATTTTCAGGACCCGTTCGGGAAGTGGATTCCATATTGCCAAATCTAGTAATTTTTACCTCCCATTCCGGCAGGTTAGTCGAGCGCACCGTGTGTCTACTAGCTAGTGCATATCCTATATCCTATATATATCCATAATTTACTAATTTAACCGGTATGCACGATAACCCAGGATAAATATGTACTGTGCGTATGTTGATCTTGATTTTTCTCATGTTGGCTCCACCAGAACCTGACCCACACAACACACAACGCACATCAAGCTAGCGATCTCGTTATCACTTATCAGCAATTTTTCTGTCACATGGCGAGCTTGATAGGCCGTGGGGTAATTCAGGCCTTGAGTAATGCAAGCGTTGGGTTCATAGCACCCACCGACTAGTTATCTATGCTGCATGACTAATGATTGACTACTATTAGGAAATGTATTGTCAAGACTTGCCATTACACGTACTTTAAAGGGCATACAACTACGCATGCTTAGACCATTGGACATGTCACTTTTAATGCTATATCTCTATCCAGTAAAAATACATGAACACGGCACCTGGGTTAGGTCCACTTCTCGTATATTAAAACAAATACCCTTCTCAAACTCTAGATATTGTCGATATTTGAAGTGTCAGGACTTCCGCGATCCAGCACAGAAGAACAAGATAGTGTTCTGGAAAACAACAAGAGAGATTTGCTCATAACATTCCCAATGCAATGCTGGCTGGAGCCCTGCAAGATGGCTGACCATACTCGTACAGTCTGAGTAATAATAACATCAAAATCGTCACATACTGTAACAACGACCTCTTCTTCGCCTATTGATACAAGCCCTTCTTGAATAACTTGTCGTATCCATGTCAAGACAAAATTCTCCTGATCTGTGTTTGTTTTAGCTTGAGGACTGAAGGCACGAGAAAATTTAAATAAAAGGCATACCGTTTAGTGGTTGACTATCGATAGTACTACCAATTGTCAACAGCCATTTAATCTGAAGTATAGCAGACTCAAAAGCGGACAATGCATTCTGAAGACTCCAGCCAAGCTGCGTGCTGTGAGAAATATAGCTGATCCCCAGTTTCACATATAGACCAAGGCCATAGATGGAGTGGGCTATCGCAAGGAGAACGTCGTTTTCTCGTGGGACAGGTGGCAACCGTATTAGAGCCTGACAAGTTTTCCAAGGATCCAAGGGCTCCAGGTCCCGAAAGGGGCCCAAGTCAAAATAAACCCTGCAGTAAGCCACGCTAAGTAAGCATGTTGATGTAAATGGAAGAGGTCCGTTGGGATCTGATGGATTGAGGTTTGATTCAAGGGCCCTCTGCCACATAGAAGCCCACGACCGAAGGTTTTTTCTAAGAAACAATGAAGTTAGCGTTCTGTTCTTTTTTTAAAAAAAAATTCCTCGAATGAAAGAGATACGTACTGAAATCGAGACTGGCACTCCACAGGAAGCGCAGGTGTATTTATTCCAAGAGGAAAAAGCTGACGAGTCCGAACGATATCTTGCAATAGTGCATGGATAAGTACAAAGTTAGCTGTAGGCGACGGAGGAGCCTGGTTGTTGGATACTATTGGGTCATGTAACGAGAGCGACTGAAATGCCTCGTCGAAACTCGGCTGCTCTGCCACAAGGCCTTGACGCATGAGTCTCCAAGCCGTTTCATCAGGTGCTGTCCACTCCGGACACGAACACGGAAGACGAAGTTTGAACTCGCTGGCAAGGAGAACAGGCGGGTTGTTGTAGATAAGATTTCGGACATTCAGAAAACAGAATGCCAACATCTTTGTTCGTCGTTCTGTTTCTGCTGCTGCCCACTCTCTCCATGTGAGAGGAGTGTAGCTGTGCCCAGTCAAGTTTTCGGAGAGTCCGCTTTCGCGAACGCAACGAGCCAGTGAATTCTCAAGATGGAAACCTTCTTTCTGAATGTCGGGGTCATCATTCCAAGTTGCTGTCATTAAGAGACAAATCAGACAGCCAATCTCTTGAATAATGTTTCTCTCCAGCACATTTCCGGCGCTGCCGTCATTGATTTTCAGCTTCTGCATCATTTCTTTCTCTCTTCTCTGCTGTCGCTTGTGCAGTATTGCCTTTGCTGCGAAGAACATTCTCATGGATGTTTTAGTCTCATAGCGATAAATAGCGCCAACAGAGGCGAAAGAGAGAACTAATTCAGGGATACAGTCATCGAAACTAAATGTTGCTTGGTGTGTAAAAGGGAAATATGGGTAAAATCCCTCAAAGTAGCCACTCAGATATCGGGAAAAGGCAGTATATGACGGTAGAGAAAAATCGCCAACGACTTGTTTCAATGATTTTAATGTATCAGCAAGTTGGTTTCGTTGATTCTGGGTGACCGTGGGGCTAGAGAAAACGGGGACAATTTGTCCAGCTAGGAAGTATTGTCAGAGCCACTTCTTAGTATTTGATGTTTGAAGTGTCCTTACACGATATGACAATAGGCTGAGGCAGTGTTGCCAGCAGTTTTTCGTTGCCTCCAGAACATGAATTGCCATTTCTGTCGGGTGCACAAGTCACGCCGGTAGAATTATACGGAGATATTTGTTCATATTGAGCATCCGAGCCGTTTCCGGGTTTGAATGATGGGGTAATATCCCAACCATCAAAGTGAACATTTTTAGTCAAGAAAGCAAAGTCTTGAATCAGACCTAGATCCGCTTAATAGGATACCTATTTTTAGCATTTTACGCCGTTATTTGAAATCATCACGAGATACACTTACGGACAGACTGATGGTTTCGTTCTTGCTGGGTACCCGAGGTTTCATAAGCTTGACTATATGAATCAGCTACCGGCGTGTCCCAAGAATCATTCTGGCCAGCAACTTGGTGATGATCCTCTACAGGGACAGAGCCGTGGGTGGCGATCTTGTGGCGTTTCAGAAGATCTTGTCTAGTGAAGGAGGCACCACAAGCACACGAAAATGGCTTTTCCTTTGTATCTAGTGTATTCAATTAGAAAAAATTACTAATCAGAAAGCAAAGGGGATGTCGAAATCTGTTATCGTACGTAATCTGGTATGGCGTTGGAGATGTTCGAAGCGCCGAAATTTTCGATGGCAAAAGTCACAAATGTGGGGCTTGTCTCTCTCCATATTGAATATGAGTTCATTTTAATGCTGCAACAAAACTAGAGGATCAGTAATATATGTCACAGTCTAGAAGTTGGCAATGACAAATTCACTGGCGGGGTCTGGAGAAAATGATTGTAGATAAATAGGCTGTTCCTAAAGCGGATAAGCGTGGCTTGGCATTTTGGAGATCTCCAAATCTCCAGCTAGACAACCAAACCAGACAACCAAAGTCGAAAATGTGGATATCATATTATTTTGACCGAGTGGGATACAAATCCAATCAATGGGATTCAGGACTAACATTGATGTTACTCTCCATGCTGATTAATCATGATCAAGACTGATGCTCGATGCTCTTCAAGATGTCGAAGCTGTGGAGATACTCCAGGACTCCATGGCTCATTTGCCCGAGTTAAAGGCCATGATTATTATAAATACGCCATGAAAAGACCGCAGGAATGAATTTAAAAAAGCATACACAAAGAGGAAGAGAAAAAGTTTACAGCTGCTAAGACACAAATACCAAGCATCACTTTCGCATCTACAACATGACTACCCAAAAAGTCTTCCGCCTTACAGCTCAAACCGGCTTTGAAAACTTGCACGTTGTCGAAGAGCCCATCAGTAAAATTAACAAATACGAGGTGCTCATCAAAGTCCGCAGCGTCTCCCTCAATTTCCGGGACATCGCTATTGCCACGGGAAAGTACCCTTTCTCCGTGAAAGAAAACCTCGTCCCTTGCTCTGATGTCGCGGGCGATATTGTGGAAGTTGGGAGTCACGCTGGCGGTGGTCTACAAAAGGGGGACCGAGTGATCACCACGTTTGACCCAGCTACTCAATACGGGTCGATGAAGACTTGGTTGACAGCACTGGGTGGGCCAGTTGACGGCGTACTCAGGGAGTATATTGCGCTTCCTGCGAGTGCTGTGATCAAGGTACCTCAGTCGTCGACGCTAAGTTATTCTCAGTGGGCGAGCTTGGTCTGTACGGGTGCCACGGTGTGGAATTCGCTCTATGGTGTGAAACCAATCGTTCCTGGCCAAACGGTCCTTTTCCTAGGTAAGAGAGAACCCGATCAATGACACTTAATAACTACTTGCAAATACTGACATACAAAATTTAGGAACTGGTGGAGTCTCTATTACAGGACTTGTCCTAGCCAAAGCTGCTGGAGCCGTCACTATCATCACATCTTCATCCGACGAAAAGCTCAAATACGTCAAGGAGAAATACGGAGTCGACCACACAATCAACTACAAACAAACCCCAAACTGGGGCGCAGAAGTCCAAAAGATCACCCAAAATTGTGGCGTGGATTACATTTTCGAAAACGGAGGTTCTGGCACCATAGCCCAGAGTCTTGACGCCGTTGCTGTTGGAGGTGTCATCGCAGTGATTGGCTTCTTGTCAGCAGCGCCACAGTCACAGATGCCGGATATTGCTAGCTTGGTTCTAGCTAAAGGATGCATTGTTCGTGGAATTCAAGTCGGTTCTCGAGAGTTGACGGAACAAGCCGTGCGCTTTGTCGGTGAACATGATCTTGATATTCCGGTGGAGAAAGTCTTTGGGTTTTCTCAGGAGGAAGTGGTCAAGGCGTACAAGTATCTCGCTGGGGGACAACACGTTGGTAAAATTTGCATTGAGCTTTCGTAGCCAGACAATGTTGGCAAAATATTTGTTGGGCCGACGCTATTTTTGCTGGGTGAAGATGACTTTGGTGTAATTCGGTCATTATTTCTCTTGATATCTCAAATCAAACACTTCAGATCTATCATAAACAGGCAATCTCTTGTTTTATTTGTGATTAAGGGATGGAATATAGCCAAAAAAAGAGAAAAAAAAACCATTGGAATAGGGCAAGCTAAAAACGATAATGAAATATATAACCATCGTTAAGGTTATTAAAAATAACTAAGATTTCATTGTACGTATCAATAGAACTTATCAAACTATAATTACTAGAACTAAGCTATAAAATGAATATACTTGGGTAAAGGAAAACTCGTTTTATGTTACAGATAGCTAAATTCCAGAAGAATGCTGTAGGTTACTCAGACATTGATGTCAATCGGCAAGGCGGTAATACATGCATCCTCAGATAAAATGAAACAACAATATTATTATTAAATAATAAGATCAACTATAATTATCCATCATAATGATGACCAGTCGATGATGCGTTGATCGACGCTTCTGGCGGGTATTTCCTCTTTGGGGATAATCGAGTCTTCACCGCTGGATGTACGGCCACCATAATTGGCTGTGTGTACGGACCCACATGCCGTAACAGCAGCAATGCTGGTTGGCTGCATGCTGCGCAGGGGGACCGGGCTGGGTGCGCCTTGTTTCCCAGGCCGCCATCAAATTGATGTCAGATGACCTCGATGACCTCCTTGACTCACCACCAGAGTTCCAGCTAATTCCCTCCACTCCTGGTGATGCCCGCCACCGCGCCACGAGTCCGCAAAAAGAGGGCGACGATCTGACCTTTCTTGGCGACAACAGTCGTGTGGCCAGTCCCCAATTGGACGATCCCCCGTCGACTCGTCAACCTGTGTCTGCCCCCGACTGGACGTTGGAGTGCTGTCCAGCATGCGAGATTGTTGACATGTGTGTACACAAGACACCCGTGATTACAGCCACCACTGCCCAGACTCTGGACACTGAACAGTCCTGGGGCACCTGCGATGGAATGGAATCAATGCCGATAATATACGCCGTACGATAGCGCTGCTGCCAATGTTCCAAGTGTAACGCCGAGCCTGTGATCTGCAATTAATTGGCTGATCGTGTCATCCATCACCCACGATGAGCAAATCCACCCTGGCTGATTATTATTGACACCAAAGATAGCGATCGCGCGACGGACACGGAGTAACTTTACTACGTATTGGGATTACTATTGTGATTGCTCAGCAGGCATAGTTGGGGTTCGGTGAGGCGTCGGGGCGTTTCATTTGTCTTCGAGACGATAACAGACGTAACCAGAATGCCTGGCAGCCCTCATTGGGTGCCGGATGCAGAGGCACGAGCACTGGACAGCGATTACAGGCCAGCGTCTGCATCTCGAGCCGGGATGGCTGCGTGTCGCGTTGTTCTTATTCATTAATATCGTAATAGTAATTCTAAGAATGGCTGCATGTGCTATAAGAAAGTCTATCCCCCTCTCCCCCTCCTTTGCGGAACAGCCGGCATTGGCATGGTCATTCTTCTTACTCTGTACTGTCCTACGTATCTACACATCTAAGCCACCACAGTTCCTTACATTCCAGCTTCAACGGAGTCGGACTCAATACTAAGGATTCCCCAACGGTCCGCACCAAAAGGGCTCGACTGGCTTGGCGCCTTCTAGACGGCCCCACCCGATAGCGATCGCCCGATAAAGCTCTCCCCAACATTTGCTCTAGTGTTCTTGCCTGTACAGTGTATTAGTTATACCGCTGCCTGGCCTCTTTTTCTCTCTTTTCCAGACTCCTCCTTGCTATTGCTCTGCCTTTGCTCTTTCTGTCCCACCTCCGATATTGCCAATATACAACAAAACAACCCGGTAGGTCTCCAACCAGCTGTTAATCTCCGCCACTGCAGTGCTGATCCATCCAGCATAATAATTATCATCCCATTCCCCCTTCCAATGGCCGCTCCTCGCTCCACCTCGCTGCGTGCTCTTCGTGCACTGTCGCAGCAGCACACTCCGGCTACCACGCTCTACTGCCGCCGTCGTCTGCACATCACCGGCGCCTTTTCCGCCCAGCCCGTTGAGGGCCCCGACAAGGCCGCCTTGTACTCGTCCCGAAGCGTGACCGACCTCAAGTCCGAGTGCAAGAGGCGCGGAATCCTGGCTGGAGGATCCAAGGCCGAGGTATGTCCCATTGAGCCGTATAGATGCTTGGTGTTTCCGTCTGACTGTTTGTATAGCTTGTTGAGCGCCTGTCGACCCATGACGTGCTCTACACTCGCGCCTTCAGCATTGCCCGAAGCCGCATTAACAACAACACCTTTGGAGCGTATGTACTAGTTGCTTCCTATTTAGTATGATCAATTCTCTCTAACATCTGTATTACAGTCCATCCGAAACCCGCCAATTCAACACCTCCCGCGGGACCAAAGCCGTCAATGACTCGTCCACCCTGGACTTTGTCTACATGCCCTCCATTGCCTCGCTAGAATCCGAGGCCTCCTCTCCTCAGCGCATCCCCATCCTCGGCGACGGTCAGCAGTACGGATCCTCAAGTCAAGAATCGGCGCCCATGAAGCCGCAGATCCACGCAGTCTCCGAAATCGCATCGGACATGTCTGCCAGCCCCATGAGCGAGGTCGTTGACAACTACTCTCTCGAAATCGATCCGTTCAAACTCACCGAGACCGTGGGCCGTTCACGCGCCGCCGAGAACGAGAAGAAGCTGTCGTCGGCCGCTCAGCCCGAACAGGGTATTATCGGAGAACTCTTCTCTGGTATGGTTGACGATATTTTACGTCCTAATGGTAGTAGTGGTGGTGCTGCCAGAAAGTAAATTTTATTTTTAATTGTCTGTCTTTTTTTTTTCTTGGTGGAAGCAGATTGGCCAGCAGCAGACTGCTATCAATTGTTGTTTTTTATGTAGCTTAGGAATGAGTGAAGCATGGAATATTCAAGTTGATTCGAAGCCAACATTAGTTTATCCCGTAGGATTTGAGATTGTTGTTAATATCGGTCGAAGTAGTATCTTTTACAAGGAACATATCAAGTGATTCTCATGTCAACTTGATGCCCGGAGAATAATCTTGTCCTCATAGATAAGAGTCACTAAATATCGATTGATCAATTCATATAGTTATATAAATGTTAATTGGGCAAAGAGCGTCAAGACTCGATCTAAATCACAAGCATCCTCAACGCCAATGAACTGAAAAACCAAGTGGAAAACAAAAAGACACGCTAGACAAGTAGACGTAAACATGATAAGCAGTGGCATGATCCTGCATGCAGGCGCAATGCGATAGTTTCCCTAGGGAAACAAGAATATACAAACATCGCTAAATCTATCCGAGAACCACGGCAAGAATGATAATGGTCAATATAACGGCAAGGATGACCAGCAAACAGCACATCTTATTCCGCGCATTCTTCTGGTAGCGGCTGGCACTGCGCAGCTCAACGTTTGCGCCGCGAGTATCGCTGGTCACATTCTCGACATTCTCGCTGATGATATCCAGCTGGCCGCCCTGCTCATGCACGATATGGGCGACGTCGCGGAACAGTTCGTTCAGCTCACCGACGCTCTGCTCAATATTGCGGATCTCCGACTCTCGTTCGATGATCAGTGACTCTTGGAAATCGACTTCGTCTTGATTTGCCAGTCGGGGCTGTTCTAGCTCTTGCTGTTGCAGTTGCAGTTGTTCCTGGCCTTCTGCACCTGCTGGTTGGCCGGTGCCATCTTCCAACGCATGTCGTGAAGCCGCGGCGGATGCGCGCTGTTTCTCGAGGGCACGTCGTTGGACGGTTTGAAACTCTTCAAGGGCGGCTTTGAATTCGGACGAAAGCTTCTGCTGAGTCCATTTCTGAGAAGGCTGTAATTCGTCAGTATTTCGAATCTTTGAAATGAAAGCTTTATAGACTGACATTGACGTCTTCCCACGTCTGGACCTTCTTCACGCTGTCTCCTGCATCCCTGAAACCGGACCGTGTCTCCTCGAGTAAATCGTGGACTCGTTCGCGAACCCTGTCAGTATCGCGTTTCGTACCTAGAAGAGCGATCTGCTTAGAGAGATTCGAAATGTTCGACGTCAACGTAAACAGCTGGTTGGAGAGGTTCTCGGTGAACCGCGCAAATTCCGGGTCATCTTGATACTGAGGGTCATCACTGCGTCGCCAGGAAGTTGGCTGCGCTTCCAGCGAGTTGAGGCGATCGTACGACATTGCTGAAAAATCAAGGAGAGAAACAAGGGGAGTTGCAAGGTGAAGCTTTCTGTCGCTGCCTTGGATCGCGTCGTCATCCGGCTGCCGGCTCAGGTGACGTTCGCCCCAAGCCCGCCCTATACCCGTTTTGGAAGTGATGCTCTCCCGCTATCATCACGTGATGCCATTTGGTTGCTGTTTTGGTTTGAATTTCGCAAAACAATCCACCAAGCTCCGCTATAGCTTCAGAGCAGCTTTTTTTCGCCTTCCACCTCCACGGTTTTTTTGTGTGCCCGCTGGCACCGGACGTCTTTTCGACTCTGCAGTGTTGTCGATTTGGCTTTCACAATTTTTCCCAGCAGTTTACGATGCGATGATCAGCTGTCTCTAAGAAATTGCAAACTGCCTTCTCCAACATGGCTGCGAAGATACCCAGACCGTACAGGCGGATCCTGACTTCGGCCTTGCACCGGAGATTCGTCCATGCTTCGGCTCTTTTGTTGCTTGTGAACTACGTGGTCGCATTCGCTATCGGAACAAAAACATCATGTGTGTGCCCGATCTTCCAAGTTATCAATGGAAAGGAAAAAAATACTAACCCAAGGACAGTCCTTTGGTCATGGTTCCCACTCGGAGCATGTGGTCTCCGTACCATCCTTCTTTTTATCGCAAGCTTAGGCGTCTTTTTCATTCGAGTTGCTCAGATGCACGCCGGACCCCGAACCACGATATCGCCAGTCGCGACGTTCCGCCACATTTTCCCGCTTGACATTGCCCAAACATTTGCATGGTACTTGTTCTCTGCTTGGTGGTTCAGCGAAGTGTACTTGTGGTCGGTGTCTAGTGAGGCTGATCTGGGATGGGTAAAACTTGACCGGTAAGATTAACCTCGAAAGTAAAACACGCTCGCGCAAGCTAAAACATTGGCTAGATTCACTGAACGCACGACTCTCAACGAACGATCGATTTACCTGCATACCTATCATATGACGCTAGCGGTGGTGCAAGCTGCGTTCCATCTGTATTGCGACTACGACCGCCTCAGCATTCCTGTTACCAAACGCACTCCAGGGTCGAAGGATAAGCGCACACATGTCGTGGACCCAGTGTTGAAGAGAATCAATGGCGCGATTATGAGTTGCGTTGTCGACGCCTTTAAAAAGGCCGCGGCTGTCACCGCAGCCAGCCCGTTTGTCTACGTTCTATTCTTGAGGCGCCCTGCGTGGAACTTTTCCCTTTTCTTCGCAAAACTATTCTGGAATTTTTCCCGAAACGCTGCCGACCCACCAAACACGATGCCGCCAGAGTTTTATACACTGTTCCACCGACAAATCATCTCTGGTGCTAGTCTTGTCTTTTTGTGGCAAACGGCCAATCTATTTTTCACGGTTTTCATCACTCAAGAACCGTTGAAACGCGGACAGCCACTTACCTCCGACGCCAAAGACCCAACAGGAAGCTTGATAAACGGGCTGAAAGCAAAGAAAGAATTTGTCAAGAGCTACGCTTTCTGGGAATTGTGTTTCATCAGCCAGCAATTTTCGGACCGTCGCAAGGCAATCTTTGCCGACATTGACCGTGATGAAGGGTCAGCCTGGAAACAAGTGCTCGAGGCTTGCATTGAGCATGTCAGCAGCGTCACTGGCCGGATCAACAGTTACAAAAACCCGCCGTCTGCTGCTGCTCCTCCTTCAAAGGACGCGAATGTGTCTTACCCCCAACTTCAAACACTACCCCAGCTAACAGACACCCCCAAACAAGAAAACATCTTTGCGCCATCGCCAAAGGGGAACGGCTTCCGAGAGTCCTTTGGCGAACGAGCAAAATCATACGGTTCATCTGCCGATTGGACCCCTGCTGCCACAGCCAAGGCCCGAGAAGCCCTTGGCCAGGCATCGAATATGATCCTCAGCCCGGAGAGGAAAAAGCTCTTATTCCTTGGAAGCTCCGAGCAACCAAAACTCCTTTCCGCACCACCAACACCAGCAGCAGCACCGCAATCTTCAAGTTTCAACTTCTCATCCATCCCCTTCGTCGCACAATTCCTACGTTCCCCTGTCGGCAAGCCCTTCCGACAGACCTACGCCCAGCGTCTGTGCGCCATTGTCTTTGGGACGCCCTACGGCCAACTGTCATCCATCGTCGACGCCATCGAATCCATCTCCCAGTTACTAGTTGCCAGTTTAACCGAAGACTCATTCGGCCAAGTGCAAAAAGACATTCCGCGCGTCATCACCCTCTTCACAAACACAATCACCACCTTGGAATCCTTTTTAAATACCGACGGACTCGACATCCACTGGTCCGACGTCACGTTCCCGCCCGCCAGCCAACCCGAAGCACAAGCCAAAGCACGGCGGCAGGATATCGGCGACGTGGATATTGTGTTGGGCGCGCTCAAATCGTCGCTGGCAGATCTGCTGTCGGCGTTTGAAAAGTATCAGCGTGAGGTTGGGTTGCAGAGTAAGGATATTAGACTTGCAAAGGCGGCTGTTGGGCTGCAGGAGGATGAGAATGACCCGTGAAAAAAAAAAACAAAACACAATTAACAAAGGAAGAAAAGAAGAAAAGGGGATTTTTGGGAGGGGAGTTTTTGTATTGAATAACTAGTAATCTGCTTTTTTTTTCTGTTCAATCATGTAGTGGTCGAACAATGACGGAACGCATTTCAGATACATGTATCATCATCATCATCAATTGATTCTCAAATAAAAACTTCACGCTAAACTACACACTACTTAGAAAGAAAAGAAAAGAAATATTCAATAAAACATCGTTCCAATCAAATCAAGTCAATCAAACAAAGGCTTCGTAATGTCGTGACTCTACCTACAGGGCATTGATTATATGTACAGTCAATCCCATAACAGTATCCTCCCTTCCATCCATCCATCCTCTGCAATGAAAACATGTCCAACTTGAGTAGATGAACCAGAAAGAAAAAAAAAAAGAAAGAGAAAAAGAAATATATCAGTTGACTCAAGTCGTATCCTTCCTTTTTTTTCTTTTCGTTCTTTTTCCAGATTGAAATTCTCACTAAGTTGTAGAAGCGGCCGTTATATTAAAATCGTCACAGTTGCAAGCTCCTCGTCATCAATCATTAATACCATTTTTTCTCCTCCTCTTTTTTCCAGTCTAACCAATCAACCCTCGTATGTGCGTGGTTTTTTGGACTCCCTCCACCAAAACATAAAAATATCATGGAAATGAAAATCCGGAAACGGTGTAAAAAATCAATCCGTCCCGCTGGGACATGATATGTATAGAGAAGAAAAAAAGCCATTTGAACGGAACATGATACCAGCTTGCAAGATACTGACAATACGCTCCAAATCCGACAGTATGCATATGCAGAAATGAGACTTTTGAAAAACGTTCGAAACTCATTATGTCGCTGTGAAAAAAAAAAAAGAAAACCCAAATGTGGCTCGCTGGTAAAAGCGTACTTTTTCAAGATTCATCCATTGCTTCGTCAATAGTGTTTGATGTGAATGTCGTGGAGCCTGCTCCATTGACATCTTGCATATCAGACTTTTTTGGTGTGCCTTGTTCACTGATGCTCCCAAGTCGAGCTTCTACCTGCGGCTCGTCCTTCATACAAGCGTTCTCGAGTATGTTGGTCCATTTCCCTGGGGTTCCTGCATGGCTGTGCTTGAGATGCTGTCGGAAATGATCTGCCCGGAAGAACTTTTTGACGTTGTTGCATTCGCCGAATTTATGTACCGTAGTGAGATGGTCAAATCGAGAATCCCAGTCTGGCTGAGGATTGTTTGGAAATTCCTCGCCGCAATATCCACAAGTGTCATGGGTGGGGCCCATGTTACTCTGGGCTGTAGGCGCAGTGGAGTGGTGGAAAGCAGCCTGAAAGCCTGAAAGTGCTGCGCATGACCATGAATGGCGTCGCAGATGAAGAGAGTTCTGGTGACGCTCTGCCTCGTTCTTGTTCTTGAACCGATTATTGCAATACTGGCACGAGTATTGTTTCTCTGACTCGT
Organism: Talaromyces sp. P118-02; assembly: GCA_037040535.1. Lineage (NCBI taxonomy): Eukaryota > Fungi > Ascomycota > Eurotiomycetes > Eurotiales > Trichocomaceae > Talaromyces > Talaromyces sp. P118-02. The sequence goes on from JAXQGY010000333.1 coordinate 146,798, forward strand.
GAGTCCTAGACACAGAAAATTAGTTTAAATCTTTATGATCGATAAAACCAGTACATACCTGAGTTCAGCTTCTGTGTCGAATCTCTTTGGCTTTTTGGGGCAACAGTCGCAAATAAAAAGTCCTACAAGTTTAATCCCCTTTGAATTGGTCATGGTAGACTGCATAGAAACTTTGCGGCCTGACATAATGGGCTTTGTCTCTGCACTATTGGTGTAGGGCACTCTCGGAGCTTGGATGCTGTTCAAAGAGCCGCCAGCACCCTGTTGTTTCTCGTAAAAGTGATCTCCATCGCTCTGAGGCGATAGACCTCCGGAAGAGATACGGTCATAAGAAGAGGTGCTCGTAATGCTACTGCCACCAACCGAGAGTCCTACTGAAGAGCCAAACGACGAAGTAGATGTGCGATAACTGGCCGATGACAGGGAAGACATGGACCCGTGGCTGGGTGCATAGCGGGCTCCTGGAGAAGCATGGTTTGTGAAAGGATGCCCGCTCGTCCGTCGTTGGGCGAGATCGCCATTACTCGTGGCCTTGTGAAGGGTGTGCTGTCGAGCATCACATACCGGCTCACGAGGCGGCGATGAGGCTCTTCGCTTCATTCCGTGGTGCCTGGACAAGGAATCTGGCCCATTCTGTGTGCGATCATCAAGAATATGTCGGAAGTGATCGTTCTCATCCTCACCCTCGGGTTCGGGGAACACATTTTGTTCTTGGCTGGTCCGATTGTAACGATTATGGAATGAAAACGTATCTTCAGACTGAGGAGTCATTGTACCAGCTCGTCGGCGACTCGAATAAGTGTCGTGGTCGATTCCTGTAGACGGAGCACTGCTTTCCACACTGGGACTGCGATACCCCGTCCATGCGGGCTTCGATCTCGGCGAGACGCCTCCTGAGGAAGTCGGATAGGTCCCCAAATTGAAAGAGGAGTCATACGCAGGAGATTGCTGATAGCTACCCCCCAGAGTACCAGTATGAGGCAATGTAGGTATTGAAGCCGACACGCGACGATCACTGTTCGACGAACGTGGAGGTGAATTTGGTTTTCCTATCTTCGATAGCAGGTGCCGGTCGTAATTATCGGACGAGCTCATTACGCTCTTGCGAGAGAAGTCACGCTCACCCTGCAGACTGTTCATTCGTTACGAATCAGCATGGTTGCAAATCAGAGCAGACGACAGCTAGAAACTTACACTGGCTCGGACAATGTCGTGGACATTGAGCTCCCAAAACTGACTTCCTGGGGCTTCGGAGGCTCCAATTTGATGTGGGAAAAGCTGTCGTTTGTTCGGTAACTAGACTCATCCAGTGTCATCCGCTCGAGACGAGGAATCGGCTCCGGCGGGTGGTGTCCACCGAAAAGACTCGAGCCTGGGTTGATGGGAGCCAGCTTTGCAACATCAGGTCGGCCCATGCCGTTGGCATGAAGCCAGCCAGCATCGTGCCCATCCTCGAGGTCATTGATGCTTCGGGGAGGAGGTAGGGGCGGAGGAGCAAAGTCCTCAATGGTCCTGTTTGGAATTCGCATGGGGCCGCGGGACGAAAATGAGTGGGCGGCCATGTGGCGATCGAAATTGCTCATTGACGGGGGGGATGGAAGTTGGGAGAGATCCATATCTTTCACAATAAAAAAAATGGGAGTCGAATCAAATGCGCATGGAGAACCAAGGTCTCATCCAAGAGCTCGGCACGTTTCAATTCGGCTGTTTAGAAAGTTCAAAACCACGAGTCCCGGCGAAGAAATGTGCGCAGGTCGTCCAACATATCTCGACATAAAAATAGGTAATGGCGGTTCCAGACAGGCAATGCTCTCGCGGCACGAACCGAAGTAGCGGGCCAACTTCCAAGAAGGCGATGTACCTCGTAAATCACGGGCCACGGAATGGAGAGAGTCGGCGAACGGGGAGAAGGAGTGTTGGTAGTAAGTTCCAAGGAAAGACGATGGAGATACAAAGTGAATGTGAGGCACGGCGCATGCAGGGACAACGGCCGGGAGGGTTTGAGAGCAGCTAAGATCCGGGGTGATCAAGTATCCATTGAATGATGGCTGGGTGTTCAGCGCTGACGATCGCACGAGAAGGTCCTGCGCGACTGAGAGAAGTTTGTGGCAGACGAAGAGGGAGAAATGGAGAGGTAGAGAGAAGTCGGCGCGATTGCGGTGATGAGGAGGAGGAGGAGGAGGAGGAGGAGGAGAAGCGGAGACTGAGTGAGGCAGGAGCAGAGACAGCGGGAGCAGGAAGGAAACAGATTGGGGAGCGCCGGGAAGCAGATGAGATGCAACGGCGCTGCTGTTGGTATCCACCAGTGCAAGTGCAGGTGCGCCGTGCGTACAAATAATACTAATAATACGGAGACAGGCAATCAATAGTAATTAAAATACCAAGCGGCCAGTTTGGGTATGGTGGCGAGACCGGCGAAAGGCGATGCTCAGAGGATAGTTGGCCGTGATTGCCGTTGCTATACTATTTTCAGTCTGATTAAATAATATTGGCTCGAAGAAATGACGGTGACGGTGGCCGAGAAGAGCGTGACCGTGGGTGAGGGGTATTGCTGTTACGGATACAAGCGCCGATAGTATTAATTACTACTTACTACTATTAGTACGTACCGAGTCCTCCGTACTCTGTACTCTTAGCCCAGTAGGGCTAATCGGCTGATTGGTGCGGGACCGCGTTTGCAACTGTATTAAATTGGAGGCGCTGCAGGGCAGGTATTGGTAATTTATTGCCATCCGCGATCCGTTATTGTTATTTATTTTTTCTTCCGGCAGAAGCAAAAAAAAAAAAGAGACAGAAAAAGCCTTGCGCCTCGGCGAATCGAAGGGCCGGGGCTAGCAAGGCACGGGCGGGTACCTCTTAACCTAGGATGTTCGGGGCATAGTCACCAACTTACAGGACGTACTAGGGCAGAATCATGAATGCTTAGGGATTAGGGAACGGGAGCGTGGCGGCAGCCGTGGTGGCAGCCGTGGTCTAGCCTCTAGGGCGGTCCGTTTCGAGCGGGTGGGCGAATGAGCGGTGCACGGCAGGCTCACACCCATGGTTCCCGGCTTCCCAGCGCCGTTGAACAGGGTGGGCTCGCGCTGGGCTGGGGCGGCGCTTCAGTGGTAAGGCGTGGTGGTCTGGGCTGGCGGGCACTGTCCACTAGAGCATGGGCTGGCTGTGCCCCCGTTCTTGCCGCTTGGCACGACTGGGCGCTCAGGCCCGGCGGCCCAGTGGCCTCGAGTCTCTGTTCTCGTAGGGCAGAGCGCCAAACTACGCCACCGGAGTTTTGTGGCCCAATCACCCGCTGTCCAGTTCCCCCCCCCGCTGAGCACTCCCTGCAGCGCACACTGGCCAGCGCGCTCTGCTAACTTGTGCTAAGTGAGCCAGTCTCGCGCAACGAGGCAGATCATTTCATCATCTTGTCAGCGACTTATCTCGTTGCATTTGCATGGTCATGGTCGCACCAGCCGCTTGCTGCTATCTCAGACAGCCTGCAGGTAATCCATAGCAATAATACTCAAACTAATCCTAACAATAACAACGGTAATAATAATCTGTTAATATGCACTCCACAGCAGGCGGAGGGCGATGCGACGTGCTTATTCATCCGCTCTTTTCTTTGTCTTAGCAAGAAGAATGAATCCTCAATAATGCTTTGACTCTGATCTGCTGATTTAAGCCTCGGAGCGGATGTGCTATGGTCGCCCTCCGTTCTCCGTACATGAAACAGCGCGGTAAGCGTAAATCCCCCCACTCGAGTAGTGAAACTGCCACCAACAGACGAATATTTACTGCTACTACTCTAGACTTATTGTATTATAGTATTATCAGCGTTGAAAACATCACTAGTAGTAGCTGCTTCATCTCGACTTTCCAGTGATCAGCAGGTCGAGCTGTTGCGGTTGCTTTTGCCCTTACTGGTTAACTCATGGTCGAGGCGGTGAACAGGAAGCTAGTGAGTGACCTCCCCACTTGGGAAAGTCGCTATCCACTGTAAGAATAAGAATACGTAGTATTAATAATGCATAGGCATTTGACAATAATATTAATAGAATGGGGTTCCCCAATGAATTCGTTGTGTGGCACTGTGTGCAAATACTGCAGATTCCTCAGCATGTCATCGCGATGCTGTGGTTGGTGAGAAGGAAAAAGGGTTCAACTTACTCTAAAAGCTAAGGCTGGCGTATCGAGCAGAGTCGTACGGTGGCCCCGGGATTACCAATACAATACCGCGCCATGGTTATTACTAGGCGTAATATAAACGGGCACGAAGTACCTCATCTTATCTAAGAACGGCCACGCCAGGGGGCATGCAAATCGTGCAGGGATGAGATCCTGCTGATTTCAGGCGAGATAACATTTTAACCAAATTCCCGCCTGAACTTGGAGATCAATTGACCATGATTCAATATTATTTATTGTGTATTGTGTATACTCAGACAGAGTACTCAGGAAAGAGTACAGAGTACCGAGTACAGTATAAGTACAATTAGCGCGGGTCCACTTGGTGTCGACTGTCACCAATTGCCAGAAGCCTTGTGCACTGCCACGCGCTATCTAGTCTCTATCAAGCAGACTCCATACAAACCGGATATACACATTATTATTATTATTCCGGCTGCACTCCTCAGTACGGATATATAACTACTAGTCATTTTTTGTTAATATTATTCGGTACTCTTATGCTCAAGTTTATGCCAATGGCAACGCGAGGGGTCCGATGACGTCGCTGTCAACTTTACGTGAAACAGCAGGGCAAACTCTATCGCTCGGGGAGCGTCATGAGTTATTATTCAAGGCTTATTCTGGCCGAAGTTCCGGAAAAGGAAACATGGGACGAGTTCTTGGTTCCGTTTGATTAATTAATTAAATCTTATTGTGGATTTGAGTTCTGCAGGGCTAGCTCTCCGTGCCGAGCTGGAACTTGTACTCCGTACGGGTACTTTCTATCTTCCCCGGTCTGAGGTCCCGTGGCCCCCGTCAGCCTTAAGAGGCGGCGGCTCCACTCTGGACGGACACGGAGCACATACTTAGCATACACTACTTACTGTACTATTCTTCCCAGAACAATAACTTGTTTATAACAATATTAGTGTGTGCTTCAGATGCCAACTGCAAATTTGTGCAGACCTTATTCCCAGCAGCTAATCTTACTCAACCCACACGTTCCTGGTCTGGCCCATGGTTGTGTGTGGAACGCCGTGGGGACGCAGCAGAGCTCGGGTGCAGCCATCCATGTCCTGGAGGAAATCTTCACGGCCGTTTCAGTAGTAGTACTAATTACTACGAGGTAACTCGTACTACTAATTATTCAGTCATTGAACAATTCATGCATTTGATCGCCTCTGTGAAGCATGCAAGAGCCGAGAGATTTGACTTCCGCCTAACCGCTTCAGGGTTAGTTTCCACAACGTGGCACCCAAAACGGACAAGCGCCGGTGGGGTAGATTTGGCAACTGCCAACTTGAACCTGAGGCGTAAGGCCGCAACAACCTTCAATCCTTTCTGGTTATCATCGCTAAGTCAAGAGGGGAAATTTTGGTTTTTATTTTGCATCATTTCCCACCACCAGCTGTCACCACACTGCACCCCCCCTCCCCCAGCCGTGCGCTGTGGCTGCCACTCATTCGCTCGTGAAGAATCTGACGAAACTAACGAAACCGGTTCGCGCCGTCGTGACAATCCCCGCCATGGCTCTCAGTCGCATCCAAGGCCATAATATTTACGTTGGCGGGTAAGCTTTTTTCTTTTTACACCCCGATCCATCGTCACATTACTAACTAATCTTCATCCCAGAGTGCTCGCTCTCAATAACAAGCTTGCTCTACGCGAAGCCAACATCACGCATATAGTCTCGGTGCTGCGCATGCGGCCCGAGGAAACCCTGACAGAACCGTATAAGAGTTTCAAAATCGCCGTCGACGACAGCGAGGATGAAGACCTGCTGCAGTACTTTTCCTCCGCCAACGCCTTTATCCAGTCTGGGCTGGATGCAGGCGGTAGCGTCTTGATCCATTGGTCAGTGCTCACCCCCCACCTGCAGTCTGCAAGCCTCCCGAACGATTCTGAAGAAAAGAAAAGAAAATGTACGTCAATGATGAGAGTGTACTTACTGACAAGTCATGATGCAGTGCCATGGGCAAGTCCCGTTCGGTATCCGTGTGCATCGCGTATCTGCTCCATCGCGAACCACAAGCATGGAATCCCGAGACTCTTCTAACAGAGATTCAAAAAAGCCGGTCCATTGCCGAGCCTAATGAAGATTTTATGCGTCAATTATGGCTGTATCACGAAATGGGCTGTCCAGAGGACGTCACAAGTCATCCGATGTACATGCGGTGGTTATCAAACCGGCACATCGAATTAAGTACGGCGTGCGGAAGGGCGCCGGAAATGGATGTAGTGCGTTTTGAAGATGAACTGCCCTCCCGCGAGAGCGTGTCAGGCGGGCGGTCAATCGAGATCCGATGCCGCAAGTGCAGGTATGCCCCAATCCCTGTCCGTGATCGAAATGACTAGCCAAAAGCTGATCTAAAATGCAGACGTATTCTTGCAACTACTCCCTTTGTCAACCCTCATGACAAAAAAGAAGATACCCGCGCCTCCTACAAGTCACCACAAAGCTCTGAATGTGCCCACATCTTCTTGCATCCACTAACATGGATGCGTCCCTCCCTCTTCCCCGACTCTGTCGACAAGACCAGCCCAACAACCGGCGTCGACGACGACGCCCCGCTGTCCGGTCGACTTACATGCCCCAACGCCAAATGCGAGGCCAACGTGGGCAAGTTCGCGTGGCAGGGCTTCCAATGCAGCTGCGGGAAATGGGTGGTTCCAGCCATTGGCGTAGCCCGAGCGCGAGTCGACGTGACCGACCAGCCGGCAGCAGCAGCGGCAGCGGTCAAGAACGTTGCAGATGCTTCCAGTAATAAGGGTAGCAGGCTGGGAGCGATGGGCATCAGGCTCCCACCTCATATGCGTGCTGCACATACGGATCCTCATAGGAATAACCTTTAATTAGGCTGAATGAATGCAAATGATACCCCAGATATTCGCCAAGTATACCAGCAGATATAAACTATTTCAATAGATTCAACACTGCCTCGGACAATGTCCGCCTAGTACAAGTTCGATCTCGTTTATTATTCCACCCAGAGCTTGTCCCATGTACTACGGATCCGTACTACGTAGTGCAATCCACACTTGAATCCACTAATGGCAGATCCAGCAGACTCGGTTGTAGCCTTGTTAGGCCTTGTACTATTACAATTTACATCCATAACTGGTCCACAGTTACGTCGCTTATTGGCGTTAGTCGGTTAACAGCTTAAAGTCTCCGATTAATCATAGGTACGGAGTATCTACTCCGTAGATAGTATACACACCTCGGTAACCGGCGTCAGCCACTTGCCGGGTAGCTATTATTCTGCTACAAGTCTATAACTATGGAAACGTTTCATAATTTATATTAACTCAATAGTAATACTAGTAATAATAATTAATGACATCGATAATCCCACCTGGGAAGCAGATCCTTTGGATATTAATCCACTTTGCCTAATCTGGAGACGCCACATACTACTCGATTAGGACTCTGGTTGGTTCACCAGGAGGCAGTGGAATTTGGATATAACGAGGGGAAGAAACAAGTATACAAATACTGTCGTGAGTGAGTTGAAGTATAAAAAATTATGTAAAGAAGAGAAAGGAATTCTTCCTGCCAAGCAAAGAAGAAACATAAAAAAAAAAAAAAGCAACTTGGTGTATGCTTTTGACTTTGACAGACCAGCAAGTGCTGTCCACTAACGCACTAGCGCATGGCCCGAGCTAGTTTAGCGCAGTCAACTGGTCCACTGGTCCCGGCTCAATACAGTTTAGCGCCTGCTGATGAGAGACCATGCCGCCAGTCCCAAACAGGCAGCTCCTTAAGCCTTGCCCTAGCCTTATTTACTTAATTGGTAACTTGGTACATTAGTATGTAGTACACTACGCATACACACTATGGAATATTCCTATCAGAACTGGGGTCAGTCCATACGGCGTATGCAACTCTCGTAAGGGACTAACCAAGTACGTAAGTAAGAAGTACAGTAAGCTCCCCACTACACGGACAATACTAACCTGATTCTTCTACTCTAACCCAGACTATTAGAGAAAGGGCTGCCGCTAGACCAATTTGAGGTGTTACCAGACTCGCCAAGTGCCAAATTGGGAGGCTGTGTCTCTTGATCTTCGTATTTAATGATCGTATAATCCAATGTAAATACGTAATTATTGTGCAAGTTACGCGAGAGGTGACAGCTACGTACAAGTGGACTGCGGTGTTTTTTTTTTTTTTTTACGACGGGGTTTGATCTTGTGAAATGTATTGTATTGTAGTACCATAAGTCTTTCAACGTTAGCAAAGGATCAAATAACAATAAACTGCAGAAAAAAATACTCTGCTAGTTTGGACTGAAACACCAACAATAATAATATCCAACAGGTTGGACAACTTTGTTGAACTTGTACTGTAGCAGCACAACATGATGCAGCGCCAGCAGTGCCCCCACCTGCATACATCTGCACTACTGGTAATGTAATTAATTACCCGTTCGTACACATTACATACACGGTACATACACATCATCTAATCTTCGAGTATGACTATACACGAGTAAAAAATGACAATCAATAAATTCAATTGACAATAGAATTCCACAAAAACCTAACTGCACTGCCTATCCCACATTCCATGTACCTCTTTACAGACACAATATACGTATATAGATCCCAACCAACCTCGTACATATCATGCATACACCTAGTATCAAAACCCTCATGCAGCTAAAGCATCCAGCAGCCATTGTCTGATCGTCATAAGGCTACATGAAACTTGCCGCATGACCTTCTTGGATCCAACAAAACGCCAAAAAAAGAAAAACCGCTGATTAGTCCCAAGATCGCACAGTAGCACCCGCAGGGCTAGCCTTGTTGACATTGTATGTTTTCTGCCGGTTGTGGTTAACAAGGCGGATTATCAGTACTACCCCGACTTTGGGCTGGATGCAAGGTTTCTCTCTTTCCTTCATTTTCGGGTTTCTTTTTTCGGTGTTTATTATTATTATATTAATATTATTATGCTTGTTTTTTTGTTTTTTTTTTAAGCAAAGATATTTGCAAATCACAGATCAGAGTTATATTTATTTATAGCTGGTGGGCTGACTGAAAATTAGGGCACATTATTCATTAATTGCAGCGGGAAGCCCCGAAACATGTCCGTACATCCTGTCATGTAGTACGTACCGAGGTCGGGCAAATGAGGTATCAATTGTATCCGTCGTGTGACACAGCGTTGCACAGTGCGCGCACACACATATCATACATCATATTATCTACTATTTACGTCTGATTGAATGTGGGTGTGTCATTGATCAGCCCTATTGAATGATTGCCGCGGGTAGGGCGGACACACGGGTCTTGGTCAAAGCTTGCATGTTGGAAGAATACGAGTCGACGACTAGTTCGCAATCCATGCATGTAGGTACTACGTAGGTAGGTATGTATTATTAGATCACTGGTGTCTGCAGAGTAACCCAGACAACACAACACAACACAGGCTCGTCTCGGTGTACATACTTCCGTAAATAACGTTTGTGATTCCCCGAGGATAAGAATAGAATAGACAGTCTATCTGGCATCTGGACTGTCAAATAGCACAGGCCAAGTAGATGATGATTACTACGTAACAGCTTATGCTTCGCTCAACCCCGATAGCGAACGGCACCGTTGAATCGTAAAGCCTAAGCTCGTCGATCGGATGACTCAGGCTGTTTGTACGTATCAGTCTGGACCAGATTACCAAAAAAAAAAAAGCGAGCCAAAGAGAGCCAAGAAAGCCGGTGGCCGGTGATTATCGTGTCTCGAACAGGGATGTGTGTCAGTCTAGTGCTTATTATACCCCTTGGGCTGAGGAAAAGGCCAACTGGTCATCAGTATGTAGTGATCGCAGGGGTACATTTCTCAAAATCCTACGGATAATCATGCCAAAATTTCAAGTAAACTTTCCGGGAACTTTTCTCCGTCGTTCAATTGTTGGCTCAAACAGATTTTGGGCGGCCCCGGATGGTCCGATGACCTAGACCGGGGGAGGGGGGAATGGGCGTCAGACAAATATGAAAGGAGGGGGAAGAGGGTGCACAGGTCACATACTGGTTCAGTGACTTGGAAACTTGCGCTCGCATATGCAGTCAGCTTGATGAGCTTTTTTTTTCTTTTTTTTCTTTCGTAGAATCAGGGCTGGTTGGTTAGTGGTTACACCAGTACTATGTCGTAACAGGATAAATCCGAACGAATCGGAACGGTAATATTAATAACGGATGAGGTAGGAATGGGTTAGGACTCGGTATTTGATTGACTGGTGATGGAGACAGCAATACATCTCTTACTCCGCGGCCATTTACGTATGGTATCGTCGGGTTGTCATGTTTGACTGTATTACTCAATATGTCTCCGGGTTCATGCTAATCAAAGACTATATACAAGTATTGAACATTGATACTTGATTTACTGTTCTCCTTGCAACTTTCTTTTTTTAACTTATGATATTGTTATTCATTACAATCAAATGAAAGTGCTGGCTCAATAATATTTCCTAAATAGGCAGGTATTGTCCCGCTGCATCGGTTCAAGGAACTATTGAGTTTAAAACTTCAGCGGCTACCAAGTGCCTATTATTCAACATCAGAATAATACACTTGCGCTTGAAGTTTACTTCATCTATCATAAATCTATTTGTCTTCTAACATTGGCATTATCTTTCTTCTCGTGTTTTTCGTGGTTTGGACAGGACATGGAGTGTAAACCGCTAGAAAAGACATATTATACGCTGGAATACCGCTCAATTCTAAGTAACCTCAAGAAAAGTCATACATGCATTACCGATATAAGTGGGAGAGTAAACAAAGATGGTTGATGTATTGGCCGGTATCATCTCAAATCCCCCTTGGGAACCGACGGAAACGATGCTGGATCTTTCAAGCGTTCTGCATTTCTTTTCGCCACTTCGATACCGCGTATCCGGTTAATGCGCATTTGATAAAAGTTCCTATAAACAAATCAGTATTATGAGATAAACAGCCCAGGTTCTTTGCCAATGACATACTTGTGCAATGCAAATATGCGCGGTGAGTCATCAGCCTTGGGCTCTGCTGCGTCTTTCTGTAGCTGCTCAATCTGTACTAAAATCAACATCCCATCCAAATTCTTTCCATTTTTGGGGGAAAAAAAAGTCTTCTTACCTTGGCATTCTTCTCCTCTTCCGCCTTTTTATCATCCTCCTTTTCCTCCTTCTTATCATCTTTTTTGTCATCTTTTTTATCTTTATCATCATCTGCCTTTTTCTTCTCCTTCTCCTTTTCCTTTTTCTCTTTCTTCCTTTTTTGTTTTTCTTCGTATTCTCGCTTTACATTCTCAATCTCGCGGGCCAGTGCTTCATCTTTTTTTTTCTTCGCTTCTTCGCCTGCGTCGATGATGGGTGAGCAGAAGCCTCGGTCTGTGAGGTGTGCTGGGCATATGTAAAAGAAGTCCTTTTAGAAGAAAATTTTTACGGGTGGAAATTAGCAAGCCTAACAAAAGCAAATATACATGTATATATATTAATGTGAAAAATAGAAATCTCACTTTGTTATCAGGCGTTATGAGCACGCTTGTCGATGGCTTGTAGCAAATGGTGCATGCTTTCGAGGCTGTGTCTGCTACGCGCCGGAGATGCCACACGTTTGGGAGAGACATTTATCCTAGAGTTCAATGTTGAGGGATCAAAATATTTGGTGAGTGAATAATGATGCTGGGAGTGCATTATGTAAATGTCAAAGATTAAACTTTCCCCGCATCGACTGCAAGGAAGCTCACTCCGGGTGGGTAGGGGTCACGTGAATATTTTTTGATGTCGAATATATTGAGTATGATGTCGTCTATGGATGAGAGATTGAATGTTGTTTTTTTTCTTGATTTTGTTAATTAATAGAATTTATTTACTTATGGTTGTACATGACAATAATATTGACTTGAATGCTGGTAAACCACATACCCGTGAGATCTTCTTCCAATATCCTCCTGTGTAGGCTAACTTTAATACAGCTGAAAAAAAAAAGAGAATAGATCATATACTACTCAGTAACACCCTCTACCCGCTCCGACGCCGCATCCTCTGTAAACCGCGAAGCAATAATAGGATCCAGATCCTGCGCTCTGCGCCTCGCATCCAGCCATATCATGTAATCCAGATACGTAACCGGCAGAACCTGTACATAACTGGGCACAATAAACGAGTAGTGGAAAACGCCCGCCGGATTTCTCGTGACGTGCTCGACATCTCGCACCTTGGTTTCCACGCGGATGTGAACCTTGGTGTAGGTTGTTGACTCTTTACCCTCTTGGTGAGACGACTTCAGGGGCTCGGTATATGCGACGCCAGCGGACATGTACAGCACGCTTCCCACGGGGACCGGGTTTTCGAATGTGCTAGGGTCAAGAGAGACGAAAGTGGGTCGACAGTGTGTGAAAGAGGCGGCGCAGCTAAAGGCAAGTTCAAAGGTCTTTTGGAGGAGGAAGCCGCCAAAGATCATGAAATTGTGGCGGTTGCGGTCTTCAGGTTGCATGATCATTGTTGACCGGATGACCGTATCTTTCATTTGCAGGGACTGTTTCATTTTCAAGGCCTGTCTTTTTATCGTGGACATTCTTACGTATCGTACTGGACCTATAAAAAACGTCAGGACGTACGCGCGAAAAAAAAAAAAAAAAAAAAAAAAAATGACAATATTCAACGTACTAGTAGATAGTCTCTGCTTGTTCCACATATTATGGATCAACTTCGTTTCTGCCTCATTGGGGGGCTGGGACAGAGAGCTCGTGCCCCGCGAAGCCTTTTTGGCGTTGTAGTTTTCCTCTCCTTTTTGGAATAGTTTTCGTTCTTCTTCTGTTTCTATCAAAAGTGGCGCCACCGGGACAGGTCTGCAGTAGTTAGCATAAACCCCGTTTTACTTTCTTTTGCTATAACGTACTTCTTCGTTACCGGGTCCAAAGAGACCATGGTGAAAGCACAGGTAATCAAGACATCCTCAGGCTTCACTTTTTCTCCCTCGGCGGGGGCTTTGGCAACCTGCAGCGAAATCTCGGTGCTCGATCTGCCCGTGGCATAAGTGACTTGCCCGCTAAGCTCCAGGTCGCAGATTTCTTTCAGTGGGTTCAGCAGGGTGATTCGATCGACCGCAGCAGTCACGGTAGTTACGCTGTCGCCTGTATGTCTGTAGGCGATCACACCAGCCATGGCATCGAGATCCATGAAAAGCGTTCCCAGTCTATTGTTTGTTTAGCATCGATAATACCTCTTTTCAGGGCATACATACCGAATACGGCCCGAAGCATTGAGATAGGAATCCAGCAGCCACTTATCCTGAGCCAGAGGAAGAATCTATCAATCTCATTAGCAGCTTCACAGACCACAAAGAAACAAAAATTTCTTACACCAGAAAAGTAACTATCAGACATTCTTTTCGGAGTCAAGTCTGGCTTTGCTGGAGTCTCCTCTGTGCCATCCGACTTGGCACCATCACTAGCAGCCTGTTGCTCGCGACTCTGCGCCAGCGCGTCTACCCAAGGAGTCTTGACACGCATGTGACGCATTGGCATCCATGCCGCCCTAAAAACCGAGCGTGAAGGGGATGCATGAAAGCAACGCTTGTTGTTGTTGTTGTTGTTGTTGTCCAGCTGTCTGGCTGCGCCAAGCAAACACCGCGAAACGACGGGGCGAGAGCTCGAAAGAGCTGCCAGCTTCTGTGTTCCGATCATATTTGACGCATTCAAAGTATATGTATGTCGATTGGATATTTCAAAGAACAAGAAAAGATCCAGACCACGCGTAATATTTAAAACAACAGAGGTTATTGGTGGTGAGGGGTGCCGAATGAAGCTGCCGGCGGGCGTTTGCGGGGGTCGGTTTGCAGCGTTTGCCGAGACCAACCCCGGACACTAGTAAACCTAATCCTATACACTTGTCTGTCACTCTCGTTTCTTCGTGAATACATTTCCCAGAACACAACTTCGAGGACAGAAGTTTTGATGTTTACAGTTACTCGATTGGGTCATCAGGTTGAACCTTCGATATGATGTCATATTAAATACAATGTACAAAATCACAGTCTACGCAATTGATATCAATATCGAAAGGAATTGATTCATGACTATATTCTTGTTAAATATGTATCAATTATAGGTTAGCTTCCCAGCAAGACACGCAGGTAGGCGCTCTCAGACAGAAGAAGCTGGTAGAATGCACGATTCACCGAATGAATATACAATATTACAATTGGACAGCGGCGTCAATGTAGGTACAGGTAGACACAAACAAGCGCTGTCTGGGTATCCAAAAAAACGAGAGGTCAAGGACATATGGTTGTCCAAAAATTGCGGCAGAAAATAATACAAGATGAGAGAGAGGGAGAGATCGTTACCACTTATACGTAGATAAGGGTATAAAGGGACATAGCACCAGCCAACAGAGCAGCCTTTGGATGGGCGAATGAGGCGGCGCTACCAGTTTGAACTGGGCTTTGGGAGGTCGCAGCACTGGTTCCTGTAGGAGAGCCTGCGCTTGTTGCAGCCGCGCTGGTTGCGTCGGTGGATGCAGCAGCGCTCGCCGTTGTCGTCGTCGCAACGGTGCCATTCCGGGCAGCAAAGCCAACGCGGTTCTGGTCAAAGTCGAAGACGGTGTACACATTCTTCAAGAAAACGTCTCCTAGGAGCCAATTATCAGTGCCGGCAGTCTGGACACCAATGATGTTGGAATAGCACGTTGTCCCAGTGCTATCCGCTCCCGAGCCGACATAATCCTTGGGTGAAATACTGTAGCTGATACCGGAAATTGTGAACTCCACGGTGACATTCGACGAGCATGGAATCTTGAAATTCTCTCCCGAAGCAGCCGACCCAGGGATCAACGTATGAATTGCAGCGGCGTCGCTGGGAGGGAGGAAGATGTACGATGTGCCGGTGTCGACAATGGCAGACTTGCCAGTGAAGTTGAGCGGCTCGCCATTCACGACGGCGTCGTCCAGTGGAATCTGCCACAGGGTGGTGCCGGGAGAAGTGTCGGTGTAAGTGATGTTTCCGGTAAATTTGGTGTCGTCGACGCCGCCGAATGTGATTTCTCCGTCTTTGGCCCCGTCAGAGCTTCGTTGCAAGGAGATGCCGATAATGTTTGATTGTAAGCTGTGCGATTCAGCAATAGTTTCCATCGCCGTGAGAGTGCCGGTGGTGCTGGAATTTGATCGTCCCAGTCCAAGAATTCCGTCCATGGGGTAGTCCTCGAAATCGCTGGACGCGTTGCTGACCAGACCAAAAGTGAGATTCATGCTGAAATCAGCAAACGAAACAACATCAGCCCCCAGAACTCCGGTCACGGTGCCAGTTCCATAACCAACGTCGAATGGGTCCGTGGTCACCTGCAAGGTTGTCGAGTCGTTGGAGCCGAATGTGTTGTGCATCTCGCACGCCTGCACGGTGCAGTTGTTGCTGAACGCCCAAGTGTTGGTACCTCCAGTGTCGAAAAGCATCCACATCGATTGGTTCTTGGAGCCAAACTCCATGGCGAAAAAGTATGAGAAATCTTGGCCATCATCGTTGACGGCTACGCTGTTTGGTGTTGACGGGGGGTTTCCTTCAATGACTGTGTAATGGTTTTCTCGTCGCCTCTGGATAAATCACTAGTTAGCACACCTTTCTCACTACATAACCAACTTGTATATCACCTTACCGGAGTAGAGCGTTTTTTGAGAGGCAAAGTTGGGAGCCCGGCAGTGTCATCGTCGATAGATGCACCCAACTGATAAGGATAGAATCGGCGGTCCAAAGCCGAGTCGAGCGAGGTCCGGAGATATGGATAGAAGGCGTTCACGCCTGTGGACAAAACGGCCGTGGAGAGCGCATATTGTGAAAGATGCATGATCCCGGGCAAGGATCTAAACTGCGAGGCCAGATAAAACCTTCATTGATGACGGAGTTCAAGTCGTATAGATCGGGTTGACGGGCAAAAAGGCGAACAATGAAAACCTTTTGAATGTTTTCTTTTCTTCTCTCTCAGGGCGAATTGGCAAGGATTGACGCAAGTGGGAAAGTCGCTGAAAAGACAAGGTCAAATGAGGGATAAAAGCAAATTAAAAATTACCCATTACAATAGAAAAACGAAACGAAGAAATACACAGACAGCCTCAACACAAGCAAACAAACGGCAAGGAACAAGAGGCGCACAGGTGGCGGGGGAGGATGAGGACGGAGAAGAGGAGAGGAGGAGGAGCAGCCGGAGTAAGGAGAGACGAGTCGAAGATCGCTGTGGAGAGTCGCAGTGGGAGGAGGAGCGCGGGAGTGGGGACTGGTTGGCCTTGGTTGTGGTCTCCTCTATGGAGTATAGTCTGTATAGAGCCGGCTAATCAGGGGTGGCCTTCGGCAGGTTCTTGCGCGCACAACTACTAAAAGCGCCTAGCGGCTGGCCAGTGACACGGTGATGCTGATGTTCGTTCGTGGTTCATCAAGAACACCAACCCCTGGCGCTTGGCCCAAGCACCTTGGGGCTTGAGCACTAGGTCTGTCTAGCTCTGTCTAGCTGCAGTGGCTCGTCAGAGGGCGAATGCAACTGTTGCCGGAAACAGGTGTAGTATCTACAGTATATTCAATCGGCTACAGGTAATACTGACGGGGAGATGATGCTTTGCAAGAGAACCAGGAGAAACTTATACTGGTTTCTTCGTCGAAGACTAATCTGTACCTACATCCAGGCAGTTCATAAAAATTGACTATCGCGCCACGTCCCGATTAGGCTAAAGTCGGGCCCCATAGTTGGTGCCCGCTGGTTGGTTCTTGCCTATTCCGGCCTGGGCCGAGTAACCTAGAGAGACGGCGCTAGCCATATACAGGTTAGCGCTCTGGCAGATCCGGTTTTGGTCGATAAGAGCCCCGTGAATTGCCGCTTTTGGTTGCAGGCTTGCACCGCCGCGCAATAATTGTGCACTGGGTATACGCTTCTTTTTTTGTTTTAATTGTGATGTTCTGCTCATCTTTGCGCCACAGCAATAAGTTGCAACCAGTTGAATGTCTTATGCAAATAGTCAATATATAGTCAGACATGTACGAAGTATTTTGCACAAACACCGGAGTAGCAAGCCGAGCCTGCACATGTACGTACTTCCTACCGCGTGTAACAGTGTGCCTGGAAGTGTAACTACAGAGCAGTTCTTGCTGCCCGTTATGGCAAGCCACATTAGCGACCGCATTGGCCGCGTGTCTGAAATTGCGATTGGTGCACTGGTGCAATCCCAGTCCGTCCCTGGCGATCACTTTGCGTATCTGGAATAGTGCCGCGAGAGCGCTTTGATAACATTGATATTCCCCTCATCATTGATGTTGGGCATGTGATTGGTCCGAGTAAAAGATTAAGATATGATCATTGATGAGGTGAATGCTTGTTATAATATTACATATATACTCAATTATATGGACAAAACGCTCGCTATCTACTAGTATACAATATATGCATGGCGTCGTACGGCGCACTCATTATCCTCTCATCTATTGCCCCCAGAAGCGCCAGAAGCGCATGCGCCACCCCTCGTAGCTGTTCAGCTTCGGTCGCACGTCCAAGTAAAAGCTCAACTTCCCAGGACCCGAGGCCCCCGTGAGGCCGTTGCCTGCCTGCTGCGACGAAGAGCTCGTCTGCTTGCCTTGATAAAAGTCAATCACGTACTCGACTCGCTGGCCGCCGCAACGCTCCACGACCCAATCGTGCCGGTCAAATGGCAATTGATAGCCCATAAGTCCGTTGAGTCGCGCCCGCGGACTCACAAACTGACTCTCTGTGCCCAGTCCGCGGAACGAGTAGAGCCGGGGGCCACCGCATTTTTTGCTGCCAGGGTCTGATGACGGCGATTGGCTCTCCCAGGCCAAAATATCTGCCCATGCCTTTTCATTCACTGCATTGTGGATAGGAATAACCGATGCCACCGATGTAGCCAATTCCTTTGCTGATGTTGCCGAGCCCGGCACATTGCTCTTGCGCACTAGCGCATCGAAGAACTGACGTTCCGAGGGATAAATCCAGTTTCCTGTCGCTTCATCGTGTCCGGTTTCTGCTTCCGAGTTCGAAGGAGACATATGCGACCCCGTTGAGGAAGCGTATGGCGTTGGTGTGTTCTTGGTCTCATCGGTGGCTGATGTTGTCTTCTCGAATGCTCGCGGTATGCTGCTGATTTCGCGGTCGTGGGATAGCGGTCGTTGCTGTCTAGCACCGGCCTCGGTATTCGTTTTCGTGTCGCCGGATGCTGTGGGAATTGGGTGAGGAGCGCCTTCGCCAGAGCCCTTGTGTTGTTGCAACCAGATTTCGCGAGTCTTGTGGTCTACAGGACAAGCACCTGCTGCACCTGCGGCAGGCGGTGGTGCTTGGGTGCTCGCACTAGCACCCATCTTTCAAGACGCTTCTGTCTGAGTTGTGCGATTGTAAGATCAAAGGGAAAAGTTGCCTCAATATACAAATAATGATCAAGGTGCGTTTGGCAGTGCTGACGGAATTAATAATACGCGGAAAAAGTCTCGAATAATACGCAAGAGTCGTGGTCGCTCACCGCCTTGGCCCGAAGTAGTAATATGGCCGGACGATCACTTACTATTGATTTATCTCGAATAAATAATATTACCCCTCTTCCACCTCAGGAGCTCTTGGTCTCACGGACAAGTGCCAATATTTCTCAGAAGCCGAATTTTCTTGGGAAATTCGAAATCCAAAAACAATGGCTGACACCACCGTCTTTCGCGCCTCTACCACGGCCCCCGTCAACATTGCTGTTATCAAGTAAAGCTTTGCTCTCTCCCAACGCCCTCATCACGATCATACTGACACCAGGGTGCAATAGGTACTGGGGCAAACGTGACGCAACACTGAATCTGCCTACAAACTCCTCTCTCTCCGTCACCCTCTCGCAGCGCTCTCTGCGCACTGTGACCACTGCCTCATGCTCGGCCGCCTACCCCGCCTCCGAAGGAGATACGCTCACATTGAACGGCAAGCCTCAGGATATCAGCGCCTCCAAGCGGACTCTGGCCTGCCTGGCCAGCCTGCGCACTCTTCGTAAAGAACTCGAATCGGCCAATTCTTCGCTACCCAAGTTATCCGAATACCCTCTCCGTGTTGTGTCCGAGAACAACTTTCCCACCGCCGCGGGGCTGGCCAGTTCTGCTGCCGGATTCGCAGCTCTTGTCCGGGCCATTGCAAACCTGTACCAGCTGCCACAGTCTGCTACAGAACTTAGCCGTATTGCCAGGCAAGGCTCGGGCTCTGCCTGCCGCTCGCTTCAGGGGGGCTTCGTCGCCTGGAGATCCGGCACCAAGGAGGATGGAAGCGACAGTCTCGCCGAGGAAGTTGCCCCGGCTTCGCACTGGCCAGAGATGAGAGCTCTCATTTTGGTTGTAAGTGCGGAGAAGAAGGACGTGCCCAGCACAGAAGGCATGCAGACGACCGTGCACACATCGCCCTTGTTTGCAACTCGCGCGGAGCACGTTGTCCCCGGTCGTATGACTGCTATTGAAGAGGCAATCCACAAGCGAGACTTCCCCGCCTTTGCCGACTTGACAATGCGGGACTCGAATAACTTCCACGCGTGCTGCTTGGATTCGGAGCCGCCGATCTTTTACCTCAACGATGTCTCGCGCGCTGCCATTCGCCTTGTCAACGACATCAACCGGGCCGCTGGCAAGATTGTGGCCGCTTACACCTTTGACGCCGGCCCGAACGCTGTCATCTACTATTTGGACGAAGTCTCCGAAATCGTTGGCGGAACTTTCAAGGCTATCCTGGGTGGTCTTGACGGCTGGGACGGCCCCTTTGGCGACAGGCTGAAGTCTGTTTCTTCAGGTGTCGACTTGCAGAAGGTTGACTCGAGGGCTGTTGAGTCTCTGAAGACTGGTATCAGCCGTGTTATCCTTACTGGTGTGGGTGAGGGTCCAATTGAGGTTGACACCCATCTTGTCAGTGAAACTGGTGCGATTTTGAGCAGTGAGTAAATAAATGCGTTTGAGATTTTTCGGTGCTTTTATTGTTTCTTGATGGGAGGGGGGAGGATTAGAGATACCCTGATATTCTACATTCTCAACGGAGCAATGTAGATGTCCGATGACCTATAATCTAAACGAAAATTATTATATTTTAACATTTGAATAATATGGCTGAATTTAACCAATGCTTGGTTTCTTGTTTATATATTGAATAACCGCCACATATCTTTAAAGATCCAAACATTTGAATGTATTATGGGTTTTATTCCTATGTAACGTCCTTATTTTAAAGAATCCGAGTCATACTGACAAACATCAGCCTAGAAGAGCCAGCTTAGCGAATTCTCGCACCACCGGGGCAGCACGTTTCTGGCTCTGCCCTTGCAGAGAGTCCAAATAGACGGCATCAGCTCCCAACACCGGAGGCTGTCCTTCAGCCTGGCCGGGGATGTCAGCCGATGGCGCTGCTGCGTCCCCAGAACCGCCATCTTGCGCCGACTCCGACGACTCAAAAACCTCCAACGAATCCGTGCACATGCCCAACACCTCCTGCAACGCCTTCTCAACAGCCGTGGCACGCTCACGCATCCCCCGCCGCAACAACCCTTCAACCAGCGCAGTGACTTCGTCAAACGTGCTGTTGACGCGCTCAATCAGGCGTCGCACACTGTTGACCAGGTATTCCTCCTCATACACGGTTCCCTTGCGGCCCGCGGCCCGTTTGCGCTCTTCACGGCGCCGGGTTTTGGATGTGCGGCGGCTCATTGATGTGCCGCCGGTGTATCTCGTAAACATTGATTTTCCGGCTGCGGTAGAGGCGTCGGTGGGGGCAAGGGAGACATTGTCTGGGATATCATGGCCACCGGCAGCCCCGTCAGCGTTGGACGGATCGCCGCCGAAGTATGCCAATGGGTCTGCGGCGCGCTTTTCTCGTAGCTCGTGGATCCGCGGTACTTGTGCGTTGAGTTGTGCTCTGCAGTCAGCCAGGAAATCGGTAGTAGAACCCATCGCCTCGGCGAGACCGCTGTCGACAATGTCCGGGATTAGGTCTCTGAGCCCGTTGACGGCCAGGAGGCGCGTGGCTTCGGAGAAGCGTGAGCCGCGGCAGAAGAGTCGAGCCGCTGCGGGATAGTCCTTGAGATGGTCTGCGTGGATCTGGGCTGCGGATATGTAGTCCTTGTCTTCTTCGACCAGGGTTGTCACCAGGCTGAGGGCGTGGTCGTGCAGATCGGATTCGGATAGGGGGACCATGATGGCACTGTATAATGACTCGCGCCACTTGTGCGCAATTTGGTAGGATTTGTAGGCTTCTTCGTATATTCCGAGAGACTCATAGGCTATTTTTACAGGTTAGCAGGTTTATAGGTTTTAATGTAGGCTTTCCACTTACCGATTGCTGCCTCCTTGTAATTATTTTGTTCGTACAGATAATCGGCATATAAATGCGTCATTTCTGTGAGATTCTCTGGTTGATACTTGTACAGCTCCATGGCTTCTCGATAGAGACTGTGTTTGACAGTATACTGTTTCAGCTCATCATAAGCGTTGAGAGCGTGAAGGTGTTTCACCGCTTTGGAAGACCGGCCTAAGAAATTGTCTATCTCAAATTGACGACGAAGTTCGGGAAGGCTCTGGAGGTTCCGCAGAAACGGGAGATACTCTCTAGGATCCTATATTTCATGTTAGCAAAGTTTCTCGCATAAGAGTGTATTGCATACCTTTTGAGCTTGCTGGGCGACAAGGATGGTGAGTTCGAGATCATACAAGCCGAGAGCATTGTTGTACAAATGATGTGCATCAGTCAAGAAGCACATGTGTTCAACAGCTTCGTCAGCTTGTTCAGGGTTTTGCACTACAAATCGAACTGTGAGCCTGGACACGGTTTTTGATAGAAAGGTATTAAAGACGTACCTCTCAAATTCGCCACAATCTGTAGACCTGCGTCGAGATCTGGAGGCGACTTGCATACATGAGCCGTGATCAAGTTTTGCAAATTCGTGTCAATCTTGTTCTTCAAGACTGCTAGGAATGCGTCGCAGATGCGATTGACCTTGCTGCCTTTGAAAACGGCCTTGTTTTGAGTAGTGCCTGTACTTGTCTGCACTGCAGCTTCGGCTTTCGAAAGCTTTAGGGTATCTTTGTAGAGTGTTTGAGAAACGTCATCTTCCCTATTGAACAGTTAGTAATGTAGATCGATCATCACAGTTCACACAACTTACTGCAACCGTGACAAAAACTCGTCAATGAATTCAATCTTCTTGACTTGCGTGATAAACAAAGGAATGTTTTCCATGAACTGCTGAGGCGCATAGTCATGCAAGATGTTCATGTCCACCATCTGGCTTCGGCAAGCAAGATATGCTGATCGATAATTCTTCGTATCAATGAAGCTGCGAATTCCTGCGAGAACAAGAGCCCGAGGATAGATCGTTTCAAGATTTCCTCGTGGCATCTGGAGCGTTACGGCAAAATTAGAAGGAGTCACGGTGACAATCCGCCCACCGCGTTCGATGCTCCTGCAACGCTCGTCGGTTTCTGGCGTATCGGCGGGTACATCCATGTCTATATTTTGTATTTAGTTAAAGAACTTCATGAATTGTCAATGCAGGCAACAAGACTGACCTTCAACATCGGTAATATGCACAAACTTCAGGAGGTGCTGAGTGGTAGTGAAAATGATATGGCCCTTCGTGGTAATGAAAGAAGAACAGTTCTTTGCCAAAAGGCGTTGGTTGGCATATAGTGCTCCCGTTCGCGTCAACGAGACTAAAATATCCTAATTTTGTCAGTTAAGTTGCTGAGCACGCAAGAGATGTGCAAATACCTGATCGCCGGATATGCGAATGCTCGAGGCCCAGTGAGTATCCACGGAAGGAGATTTCTCAAAAGGCATCTCCAGTGAATTGCCATCGACCAATGTCAAATTCGAGTATGTTGTAGCCCTACTTGTTTCAGAGGACTTGGAGAACCAGAGACTGTCGTGCTCGAGGTTACTGAAAATGGAGTGAATACGCTCTCCCTCACTAGTAGTATATGCCAAAGTGGTCTCCCGGGTCTCCAACATTGTTCTTTCGATTCGGCACTCAGATGGTCCAAAGTGGCTCAAGACGTACACTTCGCTCTCTCCGAGGAAAGCAACTTGCCTGGGAAGGTAGCCGGGTGTTTGCGAGAGGGGGTGACTGGATTCCAGCAATGGTGCTGGAAGTGGTCGAGTCTTGACAGACCAAGCAAAAACAGAGAGACTGTCTTGAGTAAGAATGGCAATTCTAGCTCCCGAATGACTGAAAGCAACATCAACTATATTCGAGTCGACGTTGACTTCACAATGGGCCATTGGAGGTGGGACTCCAGCAAGTCTCAAGGGCGTCAATTTAAGTATTTCTGCATATCGTTAGATTCAAGTTACTTGCTATATAATAAAAGTTCCAGTCAACTTACTCCCGTCAATCACGCCGACTGCTCCAATATCATGCGGTACTGCGGTTGAACCGTGGCAGACATCAAATACCCAATCGCTATCCATAATCGAATCTGTTCAAAAAGATAAGCACGCATATAAACATGATGATAGTATGTCACTTACTCGCTGATGCGGAAATGAATCGCAATGCCTTCTCCTGATGCCACCGGAACAAGTTCACTCCCCCCTCGGTGATAGGAAATTCTTGCTTGAGATAATAATGATAGTTACCCATGGTCCATAGCTGTATGCGGTTTTTGAATCGCACCGCCAAAACAGTAGAATCAATGTTCCAGTCCAGTTTCAGATCAGTTGCAACGGTCGTTCGCTCTTCCTCTGAGAGTCTCAATGTAAACTGGCCATGGCGTAAACCGTTTCTTTCAAAGAAAACCACGTCAATACGGTCGTCAAGGCGCTGGATTCCGGCAATGATATTTCCAGCTGGCCTCCAGCTCAAGGCGCCTTCTAAACCGTCGACTGGCTCGCTCACGCTGTCGAGTGACCCCTCTCTGGAATATACTCTGATCACACGACGAATTCCAACCTCGATGCTATTAACGGCAACATAAGCACCATCCCCTCGCCAGGTGATTGTGACGCGGGAATCATCATAGTCGCTGATTTTACCCTCATCCACCTTTTCAGGCATTGTAGGGTCTCGCAGCGCTTTTGCTCTCTTGCCCTGAAACTGAGTCTCCTTCTTACCCCAACCAACCGAGACATGGCGCGAAAGCTTCAGGTCTTCTGGCGTAAAAGTGATTTCTGCAACATTTTCAAACTCGCGAGTCATGTAAAGAAGCGTATTTGCTCTGGTCGTGATTGCTAGCAGTTCTTCGTCTGGAGACCAAGCAGCGGCAGTGATACCGACGTCCACAGATCCCAGAATTTCGATTTTGTTTTCTCCAGGCTGGGGTTCCTCGCGAACTATCACGATGTCTCCTCCTTCTAGCACCAAAATAGCCGTGAGATTGTCTGCAAAATACTGCAGAGACAAGACGCGGTCGTATGGGAGATCTGGTAGAGGAGATGGAGCGTCCCATGATGCAATGGCCTCCAGATCGTCCAGACTGGCAGGAGATGTCAGAGCCGCATCATGAGGCAGTCTTCGCAGATGAATGGCTGGATCATCTGCAACAGGCCCAACTGTGCATATAATAGAGTCCGAGACAGCATCCCACGCTGTGGCCGTCAACGAGAGCTCGGTTTGGAGCTGCACCTCGGCGAGGCGCACGCTTTTCAAATTGCGCATCGTTGAAGAAAGTGCTTTACCCCGCCCCCCATGGGCAGAAATAACAACGACGAATTTCTATGCGCCGTGCGGACTCGAAATTTTACGAGTAACAGTTTCGTGGTAAAAACTTTACTGCCGCTGTGTTCTGCTTTGCGGCGGTCCTTGTTCAATATCAAAAAGTTGCGTGGGTTAAAATTTAATTTTCCGACCACTCAGCGGCCAATGACTTCATCCACATTACAGCGCAACCGCCCACTGATCAGCTACAGTCTACAGCTGACTACGCAGCAGAAGTCTCTGCAGTAATTTTGTTAGATTGAAAAAATGCTGTTTTCGAGAACGTTTTTGTATTTCTTAGTTTTGTACAAATGAAATCACTATTCTGGTGTAATGTGAACCTCCAACGTCTAAGAACCTTCAACCTAGTAGAACAAGTGTATGGGCACGCGTCTAAGCACGAGTCTTGTTGGTTTGCCAGACTAGAATCCTCAATCAGAACACAGAGCAGACGTAGAATGTATCGAGCTTGAAACTCACCGGCAATGGCAAACGGAGTACCGAATCCAGTGACTACACGAAGAAAATGTTAGTTCAGTCTGCCCTTGGTCCGACTCATGCGGCAATGCACCACCACGTACTCATGAACGCCCAGTATCGCACAGCGAAGAATCGGGTCTTCGGGTTGAAGGGAATGTTGGAGCGAGGACCCTCGGCGTAGTGGTAAGGGCTACCAAGCTGGGTGCGAGTGGTCGAGAAGCCGCGGCGAGCGACCATGGAATTGGCGAGCCGGGCCCGGGTAACGGAGGAAGCGAACATCTTGGACGGTTAAAATCTTCGCAGTTGATCACTTTGGCCGTAGGTACTCACCTTGATCCGAGGTGGGAGAGGAGATTGGAGGTTGCGAGGTCGAGAGTGAATGGCATGAGTTGCTCGCTGATTGCCGGCTCCGACGTCCCGTAGCTCCATCACGTGACACATCAGAAGGTGGCCGCCCATCTAGCCCGATCGGGAAGCGGGAAAGTCTTTTTTTTTTCTGCTTTGCGACGACGATCAAAGTCGCTCGTCCTTCCCTTTCTTGCTGGTCTGTTGTTCAGAAGGGACTGGGAGTGCATCTTTGCAGTCATGGATGAGCTATTTGACGTCTTCGACGACAAGCCCCAGGGCCTTGGCCCTTCTTCAGAGACCTCGAAGCCTCGACCAAAAAAAGACAAGAACAAGAAGCGCCAAGCGAATGGTGCTGTGAAAGAGAACTCGATTGCCCAGCCCAAGGAAGATGAATCTCTACCGGATGCACCTGCCAATGACGATCAGAACCAACCGGCGGATGGAAATGGCCAACCAGAGACAAAGCGTCAACGTTTGCAAGACGAACCAGAGCCAGTCGTGGCCGACACATTCGAGACAGAGCAAGAGCGAGAAGTGGCAGCGTCGGCGGGCCTCCAAGCAACCAAAGACACCGGCGCAGTCGTTTTGTCGCATCAAGTTCGCCATCAAGTGGCTCTTCCAGCAAACTATCCTTATGTCCCGATTTCCCAGCACAAGCCTCCCCAGGATCCCGCGAGAACATGGCCCTTCACCCTGGATCCTTTCCAACAAGTTGCGATTTCTTCTATACAGAGAGAGGAGAGTGTTTTAGTGTCCGCGCACACTAGTGCCGGTAAAACGGTGGTGGCAGAATACGCAATTGCGCAGAGCTTGAAGAACAACCAAAGAGTTATCTATACCAGTCCTATCAAAGCTTTGAGCAATCAGAAATACCGAGAGTTTGCCGCAGAATTCGGAGATGTCGGTCTGATGACAGGCGACGTGACGATAAACCCAACTGCAACAATCCTGGTGATGACGACGGAGATTTTGAGATCAATGCTTTATCGGGGTTCCGAAATCATGCGTGAAGTGGCCTGGGTCGTTTTTGACGAAATCCACTATTTGCGTGATGCAAGTAAGTTTATTATGCTAGAGTTGTCCTCTACAGAATATCACTAACGTTGTACTAGCTCGAGGTGTTGTTTGGGAAGAGACCATCATTCTCTTGCCCGACAAGGTCCGCTACGTCTTCTTGTCCGCCACAATCCCCAACGCAATGCAATTCGCCGAGTGGATTGTCAAAATGCACAACCAGCCCTGCCACGTTGTTTATACCGATTTCCGACCTACTCCTTTGCAGCACTACTTCTTCCCCATGGGTTCGGAAGGTATGCATTTGGTGGTGGATGAAAAAGGCTCTTTCCGCGAGGAAAACTTCCAAAAGGCAATGAGCATCATTGCTGAGAAAAAGGGTGATGATCCGGCTGACCCTCTTGCTAACCGCAAGGGCAAAGGGAGGGACAAGAAATTCAACAAGGGAGGCACGAAGGAGAAATCCGATATGTGGAAAATCGTCAAAATGATCATGTTGAAGAATCTCAACCCAGTGATTGTATTCAGTTTCAGCAAGCGTGAATGCGAAGCCAATGCTCTGCAATTGCTCTCGATGTCTTTCAATGATGATTCCGAGAAGGAAATGGTTTCTAAAGTTTTCAACAGTGCCATTGAGATGCTGTCTGAGGAGGATAGAGAACTTTCTCAGATCAAAAACATTCTACCTCTTCTGCGACGCGGTATTGGTGTGCACCATTCGGGACTGCTTCCCATTCTGAAGGAAACTATTGAGATTCTTTTCCAGGAAGGTCTCATCAAAGTCTTATTCGCAACAGAGACGTTCTCCATCGGTCTGAACATGCCTGCTAAGACTGTGGTCTTCACAAGTGTCCGAAAGTTTGATGGAACTGGGATGCGGTGGGTGACCCCATCCGAATTTATCCAAATGTCGGGGCGTGCTGGTCGAAGAGGTCTTGATGACCGTGGTATTGTTATTATGATGGTTGGTGAAGAAATGGAGCCTGCAGTCGCCAAGGAGATTGTGCGCGGTGAACAAGATCGTCTTAATTCGGCATTCCACCTAGGCTATAATATGATCTTGAACTTGATGCGTGTGGAGGGTATTTCCCCAGAGTTCATGCTGGAGCGCTGCTTCTTCCAGTTTCAGAATACGGCCAGTGTTGCCGGCTTAGAGAAAGGTTAGTGATCCTTGTATCATTTTATAGGTCAGAGTATTGACAAGTATCAGAACTTGGGGAACTCGAATCACAACGAGCAAACATGGAAATTTCGGACGAGCCGACAATTCGCGAGTACTATGAGTTGAGAAAACAGCTTGCGCAATTCACCACGGATATGCAGGTCGTCATTAGCCACCCCGATTATATTTTACGATATCTGCAGCCTGGTCGTCTCATTCAGATCAAATATCTGGAGCACGATTTTGGCTGGGGTGTGACTGTTGACTACAAACGCCGAAAGGCAAATGAAGAGCTCCCTCCTCATCAGTCCTATGTTGTTTATGTTCTCTTAAAGGTCGCTGAAGGATCCTCTTCGGGCACTAAGACTCACTCCGACCTCCCGTCCGGGGTACGACCACCGCAAGAAGGCGAGCAATCCGATTTTGAGGTTGTCCCGGTGCTTCTAAGTTGCGTGCAAGCGCTCTCCCACGTTCGAATCTTCCTCCCAAAGGATATCAAAACACCGGATTCGCGGAATAGCGCCAAACGCTCTCTTGATGAAATTCACAAACGGTTCCCGGACGGAGTCGCTCTGTTGGATCCCATCGAACACATGGGCATTAAAGACGAATCTTTCAAAAAGCTTATGAGGGTAGGTGTTTTTTCTTTGATGTATTGTGCGCCTTAACTAATTGTGGTTTAGAAAATCGAAGTTCTCGAGTCACGACTGCTGGCAAACCCTCTTCACAACTCGCCTCGCTTGCCTGAACTCTACAACCAGTACTCAGAGAAAGTGGAGCTAGGAACAACCATCAAGTCGATCAAGAAGAAGATTTCGGACGCAATGTCTATCATGCAACTGGATGAGCTGAAATGCCGAAAGCGAGTTCTTCGACGATTTGGTTTTATCAACGAGGCAGAAGTTGTCCAGCTCAAGGCACGAGTGGCCTGCGAGATTAGCACCGGAGATGAGCTGATGCTGAGCGAGCTGCTGTTCAACGGTTTCTTCAACAATCTGACTCCGGAACAATGTGCAGCGATCCTGAGTGTCTTTGTGTTTGAGGAGAAGGCCAAGGACACGCCTGCGCTGCGTCAGGACGAGCTGGTGAAGCCGCTCAAGGAGATTCAAGCCCAGGCGCGCATCATTGCCAAAGTGTCGCTCGAGTCGAAGCTTGCAGTCAACGAAGACGAGTACGTGCAGAGCTTCCACTGGGAACTCATGGAACCCATGTACGAGTGGGCCAACGGCAAGTCCTTTGCCGAGATCTGCAAAATGACCGACGTCTACGAAGGCAGCTTGATCCGTGTGTTCCGGCGGCTCGAGGAGCTGATGCGGCAGATGGCCCAGGCATCCAAAGTCATGGGGAGCGAAGAGCTGGAGCAGAAGTTTGAGACTGCGCTCACCAAGGTGCGACGTGATATCGTCGCTGCTCAATCACTTTACTTGTAACAGCATGATAAAAGCGGACAAGGCGTTTGGTGTTTTATGGCAATCAGCAGTGTATATTCGATTACTCTAGTAGTAGCATGCTGTATCGACAATGGGACGAATGCATATATTTCTATTCAAAAGTTCTCTTTGTATGTAGAGTGGTAGATTTGTAGTAGAAGTACTGTATACGTAGTAGAATAATGTGGAGAGCCGGTATTTATCATACAGCGCCGATACCGGGTAACCTCACGCAAGCGGTCAGGCGGGCGGGCGGTTGCCTTGCCTACCAGGGCGGGCGCCCAAGTTACGGTAAGCGCCGATACAGGCTGTGACCGTGTGACCGGGCGACCACAGCTGACTGGCCCAACGGGGCTTGGCAGGCCAGTAGCTGGTGCTAGCCCGTGAGCCGGCGCTGAGCACCACCAATTTGCCAATTTCCAACCAAACCTAACTTAACTAATCCTCCCCTTCGCTCTCCCTTGCACACTCGCCCTCCACCATCATATCGCCCCAACTCTCGCTCTCATATATGACTCTTGCTGCATTGCCAGCTCGCTGCCGTTGATTGACTACGACTCCCTCGACGCCTCGCTCTGTCGCCGGCCTCGCTCGATTTGCCTCACGCCCGCCCCTTCAGCCGCCAGCGCCAGCAGCAACATTCATCGCTCGTGGACGCTGGTCGAGGGCTTATCGTCCTGCTAACTTTGCTTCACTTCAACATGAACAGCCTGGCCACGCCTCCATTCCCTCCGCACTTTCACGAGCACTATCGTTTTTCTCCCACCCGTTCCAGTGAGTTTTCCATCCACTGGGCTTTCCAACCTGGTCCCCATCCCACACAACATGGACCCAAAACCACCCACGCAATATCTGGGACATGACTTCTAACATTTCCCTTCTAGTGTCGACGCCACAGCAAAATACCAACAAGAAACGCAAGGCTGACGACGATGGCAACGACAACGATGTGCGGATGTCAGCATCCCCAACAAATTCCCCTGCCTTCACACCACGCCCTCTACCCAACCGCCAGTACAAGCGGTCTCGTCCAAACATAGCCGGCCGCCCCCTGCCACTTCCTAGATTACTCGAGACTCTGGACACGGATGCGTTGAGGTCCGTGCTTCAAGCAGTGTGCCAGCGCCATCCGGAACTCGGCGAGGAGGTTGTTCAGACTGCACCCCGGCCGAACGTACCCTCGACGTTGCAGGTGCTTCACAATTATCTCTCGACCCTGCAGTCGTCAATCCCGTTGGGCAGTGGCGATACCTTGTCAGACTATGCATTCAACCGAGTGAGGGTGCCTCTGAATAACCTGCTGGATGCTATGAACGAATTCACACCACACTTTCTTCCGCCCAACGAAACACAAACGTCCACGTCACTGGCCTATCTGGATGGAGCGACAGAGATCATCCACCGATTACCGAGATACGACACTCCCCGGCACAACTTCAAATGCGATTCTGCGTATGAAGACATCGGTCGAGCCTGGGTGCTTGTCATTCGGGAGGCCGCCAAACGGGGCGGTGGCATACAGCTGCAGTATGGAGGATGGGACCAGAAGCTGGCGAAACACAATCAAATGTCCAATGGTAAACTGCAGGAGGCGATCAATGAGCTCAGCACCAGCCTGGGTTGGATGGGTTCTGGTTTGTCGAGTGGACCATCTGCACCTGGTGGTGACCAAACCTCGATCCGCGACCAACTCCTATCGGGAACCTATGGCATGGGAGTGCCTCTGAAGGTTGGACCGTGGTAGAAGCCTTTCAACACCATACTTTCGGCAATACGCTTCCCATCTAACGGCCTTGATCATGACACGAAACCATTACGATACCTCTGCATAAGCCACATAGAGTACCGACGGCGTTATATATTTTCTTTTTATTGTGCCGGGCAGGAACAGTCTGCTTCTCTCACTGATCAACTGCACCGGCTCTGCTTATTGTTTATACTCTTATGCCCCCCTATCATCCCCGGTTCTTTGTTGCCGCATGATTTTGTTGCATTTTGTGCCCGATAAGATTTTGGTTGACAAATGACAACCCTTTACTCTTTTCATACCGGAGGTCTGATTTATCTCGACTGTTTCTAAATTTTGGATATGCCATGTCAATTGTCTTGGCGCATCGTTATATTATCTATCAACTGGTGGCCGAGGGCTTTTTTTCCTCTTTTAAAATGTTATTACGGAGTTAGGGGGTTCATTACTACAAATTTACAGATAGTATACATCAATTCATGAGACTTGATAGTAAATCATGCACTTTATTTACTGATTCAAAAAAGTAATATCAATATCTACAACAGAAATACCAAACCTTCGCCATCTTTACCAGCACACCCTGCCCTGTGCTCTTAAAGCTAATTTGCATCGAGCGGTTTCTGCCCATAGATAAAATGCACCATCGTATAGATATGCACAGACCGATCCTTGAGAATCTTCTGCACCTCGGCCAGCAGCGCCTCGACATCCTCCTTTTTCCACTTGAGCACGCCTGTGTACAGACGCATGCTATACGAGCCGATGCCTTCGTACATGTGCAGTTGCTGGTAGCGGCCGACTTCTTTAAGTTTGGGGTCTTTGGGCCAGGGGTTGAATGGGAGCTTCATACGTCAGCCAGTACGT